>JAMKCH010054403.1:0-72764 GCA_023653785.1 Ophioderma brevispina | reverse complement strand
TTGATAGAAAATGATCTTATTCCGTTTTTACAAAGATCCCACAATTGTCTGTCATTCAAAATGTGTTGATATTCAGTTTTAGTATCATTAATTAGCTTTCCTATTCCCTCATTATATTCTTGGTCTTGCAGTAAGCTATTATTTAGCTTCCAATAACCGGACCCTTTTCATATTTTTGCACCGAGAATCTCATTTCCATGGCCATGTGGTCAGAACCAAATCCCGGTATGATGCCAATTAGATCTACAAAACTGTCAAAAATACATGGTATCATCCAGTAGTCCAAAGTTGATTTCACGTTTACTGACTTTCTAGACCAGGTAAAACGCTTTTTATTCTTGTTTTTAGTTCGCCATATGTCTATAAGATTTAAAGTGTTTCAAATGTCTTTAATTTTATTCGAACACTCGTGTGTATAATAACTTGGATTACCAGTACCTATTTTATCCAACTCTGAGTCCAAAACTGTATTGAAATCCCCACCCAAAATATTATGATCGTTAACAACGTAATTTAAAATACTTTATTTAGGGAACTCGAAAAATCTCTTTCGGTCTTGCAAATCATTTGGAGCATATATGTTCCATATATTCAATTTTACATTATCTATATCAACTTGAACGCCATGAATTCTTCCTTTATCATCTGCAAAAACTGACCAGCTTCGATGCTGCTTTTAGGATTCAAAAGGGTAAGTAGACCTTTACTTCTGTTTGTTCCATAGTTACCAAATATTTGCCCTCCCCATTCTTTTGACCATTTTAAATATCATTCTTACAACAATATACCTCTTGCAGTATCGCTATATCACATATTTTGCGTTTCAACCAGTCAAAAACAATAGCCCTTTTTTTCTTATTTCGTAAACCAGATACATTGAAAGTAATCAAGTTAACCATACTGCATGTGGTAAATTTGTATATTTTCTAATATTAATTATCTCCACTTATTTTTCTTACAAAAAAGAAAAACATTAGTTTGAATAATTTTGTAACCAATTACATCATATCTCTTAATATATTTCTTGTTTATAAAAAACAAATATATTTTGTTATTAACCATTAACGTTTGCTTTTTACCACTGATCAATCTACTTAGAGTCTTCATCATTCGATGTCTCTGCTGAGGAGATTGATTTCAAAGATTCATATTCATTCAAGCTTACATACGGCGAACCATGGTCTATCTCATTTAGTGACCTTTGTCGACCTTTCTTCCTTTCTTTGCTTTCTGTGGGAGAAGTGGATATTTTCCTCTTCTTCTTGTCTTTGTTAGATTTCTTCTTTTTCTTGCTGCTTCCGTTTTGCGCGGACTTAGGAATAGCTCCTAAGTGTGACCGAATGTCCGTTTGTTTGGTCATCGGCTTACTAGACCTTTCCATTAATGGAGCCTCAGCTGCTCCACTTTGCTCTCTGGTATCAGTTTGTTCTTCTCCTTTTTTTTTGATTGCTCTTGCGTCTGTTTGGCTGATAGTAGTAGCTCTTCTACTCTTTTTAGGAGCTCTGGCGAAGATGGCCCCGAGGATTCTGGTTCAAGGCATTTGTCTAGAAGATCATGAAGGACTCCGACTGCCGGGTTTGCCGCTGTTTGAGTGGCGTGGCGCGACCGTTCAGGTGTTATGTGGTCCTCTTAAACTTCTGACACAGGCGCCGAAGTTGGTACTGTGAACACAAGTGTTTGCTTGCAGTTTCGCTTTGTGTGGCCTCTTTGGTTGCATGAAAAGCAAGTTGGTCCGAGGTTCGCTGTTGGGCAATTATGTTTTGTGTGTCCAATTTTGTTACAGAGAAAGCATTTTTGGTGAGGTTTCTCTGGACAATCTTTGGGCGGATGATCTCCATAGCAGAAGTGGCAGTTTATGGGTGTTCTCCATTGTAGTAGACGACTACTTGGATATCTACTAGCCTTTTCTCGTTTCTGGGGTCAGGGATTGACATCGTCGAATATCTTGGCTTGTGATCATATATCTCCGAAATATATATAACAAAACCTGTGTCCTGTATACAAATGTTGAAATCTCTGTGCAATCTCGTCATCTCCTCTTCGTTTTCTGTTCTCTTCTTTGTGTCTTCCTACTAAGCTTTCCCGTTTCGCCCACGTGTCTACCCACTATTCTATATATTCGTCCGATAAGGATTGGGGTAATTCATGAATACTTAGTCGTTTTTAAGGTCATCAGGGGTCATTCAAGGTAGGTCAAAGGAAGTCAAATGGGGTAAACTTTGGTGTATCCAGACGAAACTTGGTGGGTGGGTGCCCCTTGACCTTCCGATTTTTTTTTTTTTTTTTTTTGGTGTATGGACATGAAACTTCGAGGGTGGGGTCGATTGTGGATGCCGAAAATTTGAAAGGGCACGAAAAGGTCATTAGGGGTCATTCAAGGTCAAAGGAGGTCAATTTTTATTGATTTTTGCTGTTTTTAGCCTATAGCTCTTAAACTTTACGTTGTAGATAGTACAAACTATACCTTTCCTGAATCCTTGTGGTTAGATAAATAACATGGTATACTTTTCAACATGATTGGTTTAATTTAAAAATTTGACCCCTGTACAAACTTTGTCTTGGCCCCCTCTCCTTAAGGCACCATTTGCTGCACTTAAGAATCATGTTTCAAGGGTCCCTGTCAGTCTGTCAACATATTTAATCACTCAAACCTTTTGTACTTGAGATGTGTTACAAATGTCTACTAGCTCCCGGGTTATAAGTGTTACGTCCGAAAGGTGTTCTTCGCTTTCCTAGCGGATAGCATCAGAACGGTATATTTACATGTACGATTTATATTTATTTCGAAATTTTTAACTACTTAGTTCTCCAGGTAGACAAGGATATATATTTATTAATCTTTCCCTGGAGATGGCTAGCGTACATTAGTGTTGAAAAAAAAACATGTGGGCTTGGCCGGATTCGAACCGGCGGTAAGAGTTTCTGATGGCCCTAGAAAATATATATACGTGTGTTTTTTCCTCATATTAATAATTATTTTGGCCCAATATGCCGCATTTTCGATAGTTTTCATATTTTTGACGCCATCTTGAATATTGCTGGAATGCTGCATGACATTGTTTTGAACATCTTGACTGTGTTATAGAATGATAAGTGGAAGCTTAACGGTTGATTTGATTGGGTACTGTGTATTTTAATTTTGAATTATGACGTCATACTTAATTTGTATGCAAAATGGTGAGCACACACACTCGAAAAAAAAACCGCACCATCTTTTTTTTGCTCATTCATATCATAATTAACAAGTTCCCGTAGAGAACGAAAAATAAACATTCAAAGCCCACTGGAACACATGCCCCCAACGATATGGCTGTATGTATTGTCAATATTAAGAGTTTAACTGAGTAGGGCCCTATAATAAAGACTGTTTAAAGGGCTTTCAGTAAGCTTTCATTAATGAATAATCACGATAAATGCAATATTGCAGCAATGCTTACTCACCAAGTCACAATTTTAGGATGTTCAATCCATTTAAAGATTTTTTTTAAAATAAATTGTAGTGTGACTGAAGAAAAGTTCAGTTATATGCCAATCTTTATCGGGATTGTCCAGGCAGAATCTGGAGATTAATTTTTGGAGAAATTACATATTGATTATGGGCTAATCATTGCTAATCCCCATTAAAACCCACACCGTTCCCATCCTTTGGAGAGGATATAGCGTCTGCTATGGTTATCTGGTCAAAATACAAATTACAATCAACACATATCCTTGATTCTTAGTATAGAGTTGTAACGTCGATGTGGAGGTCAGATCAGGTCATTTTGAATTATTACAACAGTTCAACTATTAGTACTCTATTTCCAGCTATAATGGCTAGTAACAAGCATACTAAGCATTCAGTTAATAAGACTGGAGTGGCAAATACTACTTTGGTATTTTTCTACAACCCGCATGTAATCTTACTGCTACTTGCTGTAATCGTCACAACGATTTACTTTATCTATCCCCGGTGAGTAAATGCTAGTTTACTAAGGACACGCTTAAATTTACAATACAGAGGAACGAGTCCTGAACTGAGGTATACCCATAGTGATAACAACTCCACTAGGGCATCCCTTAAATCTCGAACACCCCCCCCCCCGAATATGGCAATGGTAGGACGGCATTCAACAATACTCTTACATGACGGGTGTCTCGAACAAGCAAGTGCTACATGAGTGAGAGTCGTGGCCCATAGAACTCTGTAGTAAAATTTTACAACACGCATCAGTTGTTTTATACAGATAGCTTCCAGATCACGCTTTATCCCGTAGAGTCTATAACTAACTACACATACCGATGTCACGAACTAGAAAACTGGCGCGACATGCGGGACAAAAAAATTACAAAACCCTGCGAGTTACCGCTCCAACTATAGATCAGTTAACACAATGTTTGTAAACATGTTAGGGCCTGACATCTTGAAATAGGTCGGCCTGACTGTTACACACTGGGCAATTGTATCTGTTAGAGTTTTAATACTATGGGCCATAACGATTCGCAGGAATGGATTCGCAGGCAACAAAAGAAGTGACATAGGATGTTTTTTTTTTTTTTTTTTTTTACAATACTCTTACATGACGGGTGTCTAGAACTAGCAAGTGCTACATGAGTGAGAGTCGTGGCCCATAGAACTCTGTAGTAAAAATTTACAACACGCATCGGTTGTTTTATACAGATAGCTTCCAGATCACGCTTTATCCCGTAGAGTCTATAACTACACATACCGATGTCACGAACCAGGAGTGCAATGGTTTTGGGGTGTATAATAATTATAATAGGGCTGTTTTGATAATTGAGTGTATCGGTGCGCATGGGTACAGCTCTGTGCCCTGGCGCGTATATTCAAGGGTATTATGTTTTGATATAGATTACTTTTGCAGGGGAAGTTTCTGGAGTTTGAGTTAATGCAGCAGGTAATTTAACAGAAGCATGATTATGTGAACTTCATATTTTTTTTCTTAAATATGTTATCATGATATGACTAAGAAAGAATCTTTTGACAAGGTTTAAAGATATGATTTTTTATGTCACTGGGACCGAGACTGACATAGTACTGATGTAGGCAGTTTCACAAATTAACCGTTGAGAAATTCCCAAGCCCAATCGAGGTGGCAGATCGTGTCCTACCCTCCTGTACCGAACCACATGTATAGTCTCAACTCTTGATCGATTACGCTGTGACAACAGAGATACGAATGCTTTGCTGCTTTGCCGTATTGTATTTATAAACGGTAACGATATGAATGTTTGGTGTCACGGGTCGGTACCAGGTCACGTGTCAGGTATCATATTCAGTTTTGCTCTTCGGGGGCGACACGATATATAGCAATCCCGACTATGTGTAACTCAAGTCTGTAATGACCCTCTGCCCAAAGTGCTATTATTTTTTTCAAGACCACGTTTCTTATGTCTAAACAGTATCAAAATGTTACCTTTTCCCTACTATTCAAAAACCGCGATACGATAACGATAATCGGTTGTTTTTCCAATGTAGGATACGTACGTCATTTTAACCTGATGGGTGGGTCCCCAAAGCAAAATATAAACCACTCAATGGCCGTGACGTCATCAATCTTTTTTTTTCCAAATTTGGCTGTTTTCCCATAATAAATCCTTTTTAAATTAAGATTCCAACATGCCTGTATATTGTTCTTTAAAATTAATATTCATTGTCCCCTCAATTGTCCCCGCATGAAAAAGATGGGTCGACAGAAGTCTAGCAAACTGAAAACAGAGGTCAGCCGGCTAAAATACCCTTCCGTGACTGAATGAGCAGAACGATCCCCGTTGTTAAGTTTTTAGTAGCTTACAAGCCACTTGCGCGCGGCTGCGGGGTTATGCGTCCAGTAAAGACCGGCTACACCGTGACAAAAAAATACAAAACCCTGCGAGTTACCGCTCCAACTGTAGACCAGTTAACACAACGTTTGTAAACATTTTGGGAGTCAGGGGCCTGGTATCTTTGAAATAGGTCGGCCTGAATGTTACACACTGGGCAATTGTATCTGTGTAGAGTTTTAATACTATGGGTCCTAACGATTCTCAGGTAAGGGATTCGCAGCAACCAAAAAGCAGTGCATATGATGTTAAACTGGTCTATATATCACGTTTGGAAGGAAAAGATCAAATTAAATAAATGGTTTCGTGGGTGACTAGGTGGATCTCGTGAGTAAACACACACCACACACACACACACACACACACACACACACAACATATCATTATATCTATATAGATATAGAGATAGAGATTAGTTATATTATATATGATTAGATATATATATATATATATATAGAACATAAAAATATATTTCAAGTCCAGCGTAGAGTGCCTCAGTTGTTGTCTGATGAATACCGTTAGGCATGAAACTGCCAGTAACAACAGCTGAAAATAAATGTTTTAGCGAAAATATGCTATATATATATATATATCTATAGAAAGTTCGATAGGGCTACGTCGGCATGTATAATAATATATAGAATATATCATATATATAATATATATATATATATATATAATATATATATTATATATATATTATATATTATATATATAATATTATACTGCTGCAAGATGAGTTGTATACGCTCCTTTCATGCTGTTGCCAATAGTTTGCAGTATGTTTAGTTGAGCCCTCTTGCTTTCTAAAACTGTACATGGTGGATTGTAGCCTTGATGTTTGAGCCACTCTGGTATTCATAAACAATGTGAGGCGTGATGGAGTGGTCAGTGGCTTAACGGGTCTTTGATTCACTTCATTTGTGGATTGCATCAGCTCTGTGCTGCATGATGAGAACACAAAGTTCGAAACGGTACGTCGCGATGCCGCTATTATATATTCTATATATATATATTATATATATATATATATATATATCTATCTATAGATATATAATATATTATATATATATATGGGTATTTTTTTGTTGGGAAGTAATAGTGAACGGAAGAAGAGAGTAGCCTTATTTACCATCTGCTACAATACACTCATGCGTCGTGTAGGCCAATGCTGGACTGGTGATTATGAGACCTTACTTTTTTCGACACTGACGTTAATCCCATCAAGAAACCCTTCTCTTATGATATGCTCACTGTCCTACATTACCAGAAGCATACTGTACATCTCAAGTTGTTTGCATTAGATCCTCGTGTGGTAAAGGGACCTTCAATGTTAAGTCTTCGCCGTTCCTGGACGAAATGTTTTCCGGAACCACCGTAGGTGGAGTAGCTCACGACTAGGGCTTTTTGGCGGAAGGAACACTTTCAATAGTTTCGTAGTGAAATACCAGGTAATTACCAAAAACGCCCAGATATCTATGATTAAGCCAACATTTTAACATTGTACGTCATGTGGAACGCCTTAGCATGGTTTCAACAGGGTTGGAACCGCTGTGAATGAAAAACATAGAAAACAGCATACATCTGAGCCTGACAATTTGAATTTATGATTTTATTTAAACTGCCCCGCGACGTCACGCTATAGCTCAGAGGGGGGGGGGAAAGGGGGGGAAAGGCAAGGTGGCATCGGGGGGAGGACACAAAGATCACTGGATTACGCCGTCTCGGAAGCATCGGATGCTCGGAAACGTCACCCAAACAATCTTTCTCTCAAGTGATACCAAATTTGACCAATTTGGAGTTATTGTTTAGATTTTACAATCGAATCATGAGTTCGCTACGCAAAAGGGAAGTTTTGACTTTTTGGTTTTTTTAATTAATAAGATTTAACCATATATTTTCAAACATGCAACAAAAAGTATCCTGCCTGGTGTAGTGAATGGATTCTCGCCTCAGGACCAACAAGCCCAGGTCGGATTTTACCCGCAAGGGAAGTATGATTTATTTTTTTTTGCTTCCTCTTATTCTTCCTCTATTAGGCTAATAATTTAGGCACTAATGGTATTCAAAGTACAATTAGATTTTTATTTCATTTTTTTGCGAAAAAAAAATACGTGCTATAGGCGGGATCGGACCGTATCAAATGAATAGGCCTACACTCGTTACAACGACGAAAAGAATTGTGGAATACCGTTAACTAAGGGTGGTGAACGATGGGGCGATACACTACGCAAATATTATCATGAGGATGTAACTGATGAAAAACATCCGCAAAATGTGAGAGGATGCATTCCCGTATGGGTAATGCATCTTTCACCACCAGAATCCTTTATCAACAACAATCATTATCCAAGCACAGGGCATAGCAATTATGTGCAACATCAAGACATTACCAGTACATTGAAATCCTAATCAGCATGCCTTTCAACAAACAACCCAAGGCCTTGGGAAGTTATTTGGATTTTCATATTGATGAAGAGATCCATGCATTTAGGATTGGCAAATTGTCTATACCATCAGCTCCCCCTCCCATGCGCCCCGGGGGAATGCGCCACAACAACTATAAATGTACAGCTGGCCCCCATCATCTGGCCAGACGGCGCAACACATTGCATCTAGGCCTATCTATAAGTTCCGCGAAAACTCTGGGTTACCCAGTAGGCAGACTGCCCATTTTTATCAACATTTACTTATGGCTGGTGATATTAAACCTGAATCAGGGCCGGCTCAATTTATGATCTGAAATCTGGGTGACGATAACCAGACTAAGGTTGAAGGTTTCTTCTGATGAATCTGTAAAAATAGATCGCAAAGCAGGCTCATCTCATCCTCAAAATAGAAAGGAACAGTATCAAAGTTTTATATTAAAACGCTGTAGTATAAAAACGGTAACTAAAAACTCAGGGACTTCAGTGTTATTTGTCTAAGAAAATCTATACTTTGTGGACGACTGAGACATGGCTCTAAACAGTAGTACTGTGATGCAGAACTATCAAATGCGGATATTGTGCTTTACCGTAAAGACAGTACAGGCCACCAAAAGTAAAGGTGGTGGTCTCTTATGTGTAATAATAAACTGTATCATGTCACTTCGCAGAAGTGATCTTTGAACCTAATAGTGAAATTATGGTTTATCGAAGTTCGTCCAGATAAATGTAAGAAAATGGGCGGTCGGTTGTGTTACAGGGAGCCGGACAGTGTGTGGACTCTTCACCTTTGATCTTTCAGTCTGTTCTGTCAAAATTGCGGGAGAATTTGATCAATCAATTTCCACCTTATTGGTGATCTCCAACCTTCCCAATCTTGATGGCTGCAGACCAAAGTCATAATGACCACTTTGTGCAATTCAGCGGCAGCAACAGACTGGACCATCCCACCACAGATCTTCTTCTGATCCATTTATATATATTAAAGCCTCAGTTTTGCATGGTCTGAGGCCACATGAGCACCTTTTTCAATCGTATTGTTTCTTTATGGAACCAAGCTCCCCTTTGAAACCAGACAAGGCTGGGTCTTTTGCTACTTTCATCCAGGTAGCGACTTTATAGATTCCAGTTTTGCTACAAGGTTCGATCCATCAAACAGGTTTTACTTGGGGCTTAGTCTGCACAAATTGCAGCCTATGTATTATTTGGGGATTCACTATTTGGCTTTCAAATTCTTGGAAGTGGGATGGTCCTAGAGGGATTAAACACCGTTTGTCCCAACCTTTCAAGGGAATTCTTTTGGTGGCAATATCTAAAAACTTATATTTTTATTCTGTTATCCTGTGGCACTATCGTCTTGTATGTTTTTAATACTGTTTTGTATCCATGATGAAGTGTAATACTCAATCAATACAAATCTTTGTCACTTTGTTGACTTTTACAGAACATATGAACACAATTCCGAACATGGCATTCAAAGGCTTCATGGGTGCTATATTCTTCGTCCTCATTGTAAATACCTTCACATTTTATCACACGGTTGTGCAGTAATCATCGTTTTTAAATAATTAAATAAACTTTAAGTACAGGTTTAACCAATGGGAAATGTAAAAACCAAACATTAAGAAATAGTTTTCAACATTTATTTATAAGTTCTAAAACTCAAAAGGAACAAGCATAAACGTTTAATTGAAATAACCTTGATACGACGTAGTAATTCAATAGACCATCACGAACTTAATGTAACCAATATACCCCGCAATCCACAAGATTTGTAATACAAAGCGCCGTAACTGCTATAGTGTGGTTTGGTTGTCATGAACATTTCCTTAGGATTTTTTGGTACTAAACTTGATTTCGTTGCTGTTTTTTCTTTGCTGTTTGCTGACCAGACTGTCAGAAATGATGGTGTACAATTTTCGGCACTGCTGTCCCCTCTCAGGGGGAAATTGTTACTACAGGGAAAATTTAAAACGAGTCACATGGTGTTTTAATGTACATTAACATGGTTCGTCTAACCTTATAAGATTAGAAAAAGTATATAATTTGCCTAGGTTCCAATCCTTTAGTTAAAGCACTATAGCCCCCCCCCATGATGGTTCAACGGTCATCCTGGGGTAAAATTTTACGCAATGCTCAGATTTTGTTGAAACTGTGATAAGTTGTTTTGTATTGTCTGATAAGATTCAAACATGTTTTTACTGTTACAGTGTGTGACATTTGGTATGGCTATAATACATAGGGTCAAAAGGATAAAAGACGGATAGGAGTTGGAGTATACAGACAAAACATTAAGCGCAGCTTGCCCTAACAAAGGCCACGTACTTATTCTCGTGCCTGCCCCGATTGGAGTTTCTCTTTTTGTCCCCCGGAGCAGCCTCTCTTCCCCCCTGGGTGCTTTGCAATGGTGATATCACCAATCAGTTAATCATTTTCTGTTTCCTATGACACAAGGAATTCTTTGACAACCACTTTCAACAACATCGGAGCATTCCCCCAGTGTGATTTGAGCCCCTTATTGGGCTAACCGCTTTAATGAAGGTTGGACCTAGCAAATATATCTTTTGTCTAATCCTATGATGAGACGAATGCGTTGTGTGCATTAAAATACGATTTGACTCGAATTTTCCCTGTACTAACATTTCCCCTCTTGAGCAGGGGATACAGTCCGAAAATTTGCACCCCATCATTATCTGAAGTTTAGGCCCTAATTGAACGCTTCAAACGGCAACAAAAATCATTTTAGCATGAAAATCTACGGGAATACACACCAAACCATATTTAATAAACAGCATGCTTCTTCTTATCTACCCAAACAGAGTGGTTCTCAGGATATGATCCAGCCAGAGGCGTGTACAATGTCTGGCTGCTTCACTGAATTCTGCAAGGGCCCTTGTCTGTGCATTGTGCACCACGTAGCGGCACACCGAGATATGTTCCATTGTCTGTGGTGCAGTTCCGCAATCCAGGTAGTGTCCTGATCTTCCAGGTAGCCCCACTTCTAAAAGGAAACCTCAGATCGGCCGGTTCTGGTTCTCAATCGTTGAGGCATCGCCAGGTTCATTGTTCAATACCAAGATGTGTACTTTACATGCTTATTGATAGCAAGTCTTTCAGCTTCTTTTTTCCCACAGGGCGACTCTCTTAATTAAACTCCTTAAAGACTGTTTCAAGGGGACTTTGCTTTATTGTTTATTAAAGAAACTCTCTCTGGATTTAAGGCGGCCAGCAACTGGTACCCGTCCAGGCATTGGGGGTTTCATATTAGATAGTTGGCAGCTACGCTCTTGCATGCTCGCTACACTATGACGGATGTCTGATGGAGCAATTCCTGCTAGGATGTATAAGTTGTCCGCTGGTGTCGGGCGAAGACATCCTGTGATAAGCCGGCAGGAGGCATTTAATGCTGGATCAAGCTCCTTGGCATGGGTTGATCTTTCCCATACAGGGTAAGCATTCTCTGCACATGATTAGCACAGAGCAAGTGCCGTCGATCTTAGGGTATGTGGGCGAGTACCCATCTTGCGCCAGTGAGTTTGTTCAAGATGTTATTTGCTTTCTTCAGGTTAGTTCAAGCATGGGCTGAGAGGGTGTTCAATCCACATAACAAAAATACATTGTTGCCGGGTCTGCGCCGTCGTGGCTTTCAAGAGATATCCAATACGCGTTCAAGGTGAAACCCATACTGGATAATAATCGAATAAGCACTATGTCAGTAACTATTTCTTTTAAGAAATGTGTTGCTGGACCAAACAAATCAATTTTTGTCACTCTCAAAATCGTTACATACTGCAATTTCAAAATGGCTGCCAAAACACCTAATTATAGAATTAGCCCGATAGCAGAAACTTTATGGATTCAAAGTTTTTTGCAAAATAACCTGGTACATACTATCGGATACAATAACATATTTATGATGTTCAAATGATGTCAGGCTATATGGCAGCCAAAATCTTTAAAAAAGTACATGGTCCAAAATTAGAAATATCAGCCGCAAATCAAAATAAATGTGTCAATGTGACAATTAGAAATATACTTTTGACCATAACCGACCGATACTAGAAAATTCTGATTTCTAAAAATGCGTCAAATTTCAAATAAAGGCCAATATGGCGAAAAACAATATGAAAAATTGTATTTTTCACATTTTGGTAATATTAGTTTCTCTTTTGATGTTGACATATTTCCCAGAATGTTTGTTGTGAGCTAGTTATTATGCAAGGTACATTTCTAGTCCTTTCTTTGACACATTAATTTTGATATGTGGCTAATAATGATAAATTTGTATCATGGCATTTTTGCAGATATTAATATTTTTGGCTCCTTAGAGCGGTTTAAAAGTATCGAAAGTGTGTTTATTATGTCCAATAACATATACCTATATATTTCGTATATATTTTCAACCTATTTTGATAAGATCGGTAATTTTCTAAAATTAGATGTTTTGGCAGCCATTTTGAACTTGAAGTATGTGGCGACTTATAGGTACCAGAAATTAAAATTATTATCAGCTATGGCGTTCACTTTTGATGTCATCTTGAATATTTCGGTGACGCCACGTCCCAGAGCTGGCAGCAATGTATTTTGATGATGTAGGTGGAAGACCCTTTCAGCCCATGTTATCAGCAGTTATGGCGCTTTTTCGTGTGGATAAACCTTCTGGGCTCCCGCCCTAATAGGCTTAAATCCCGACTGTAATACCAACTAGAACACTGTCATTAATTGACTATATTTGCACACCAGAACTAAACACGATGTAACGAATATGACATTTGTTTTATTATTCAGACACTCATACTCATTCTCAGCCATTTATATGGAATATTTTGGCGGGTAAGTGCACTTAAAGGTCCCAGGAAATGCAAATAGAATTGATGTGGTTTGTGTCAAGTCTACAAGGAGGGGCGAGAAAGCATTCAATATTTGGGTTGGTGATGACATCATTAGTGACTATTGATTTTTCAGAGAGTAATAGAAAATTCCAGGTGACTGGTGTGAATCTATTCATGGCACTGACTGAAAATCAATAGTTTCACTAATGATGTCACTGGTAGTTTATTCTTTTTTGTGGCCCTGTTTATTGGAATGGAATGCCCCGTAAAGATTTGGACTAGGTTTATCATCTCATTTCCTGGGACCTTTAACAATATAGTGTAAGCAATTTTTAAAATACCGTTGCGAAACATAAATATATTACACTATGAATAGCTTTTGCGTATATTATAAGGGTTGTAATACCGGGAGTCTAAAAAAAGAGAACCCTCAAACCACCCTCTATTTTACAAAGAGAAATAAAAGTAAACCATGCAAATTAATAAACATCTGAAAAGTGCATTTCCAAAAGGACACATATTGGACATATATTCTTATTTGCTGCGCTGCTCTACCCAAACCGTGTTGTTGGAATGGGGCATGCCGAGTGGCCGCCGAGATCCCATATTTGACTCCGCCAGACTTCACCCTATGGGGAGCATTTGACTGCCTCTAAGAGACGGGTGTAGGCTTGCGCTCTCTTTTCCATTTCAATTATCGACTTGCGAATCATCCTTGTCCGTCGGGTGCCTGCAAAGGCAGCGGTTATTCTGTTGCGAAGTTCTGGCAAGTTTGCTGGTGGTCCCTGTGCATAAACTTCACTCATGTTGAAACAAAATAAGAGAAATATTCCATTTAAACAAAATGGTAAGCAGAACTTTTAGCAAACTTATTCACTGTTATCTAGGTACCAGTTACGACGAAGTAATCCAGTGGCAGGCTTTGATCATTGCATCATATGTTTTTCGTTTAGGTTGCAATGTGATATACTTATCACTTTTAGTGCTAAATGTTGTTTCCAAAATTTATTCCGTCCACATGCCGTGGCATAAGGAACGGGTATTTCCCCGACCTAGGAACAGGCATTTATCAAGACAAGGTTAAAGTTGTTCTTAGAAAAGTAAATATTAAATATGGATACAAAACTGTCAGGGTAAACAATGTAAACTCACAAACGGCAAATTAATCGGATCTATCATTAAGGACGCACCATTAGATTTCCCGGGGGTTAGAGTTTTGAAAAAAAAAAAAAACATCATGTGGCAAAAAAAGATTTGCTCTACCATACACTGAAAAAAAATAAAAAAATTAAAAAAATTAAAAAAATGGCAGACTAGCAATGAAAAAAAAATGACCACTGGAAAAAATTGGTGGCAAGCCTCCTACAACTAGTAAACTTTTGGAGTTAAAACGATGATTTCAAACTTTATCAATCTCCCACAAGATAGTAAACTTAGGGTTATGCCGCCTCGTTTTAACTCCAATCTTTTTAGATCAACTCTCTAAAATGGCGACACTCCCTCTGTTTTGGATTTGTTTTCCCCCTCCCTGAAATATTAAATTTTTGGCAGTTAAAAAACCGAGGCAACCCCTCCAATAACTAGTAACCTAAACATTGTAGATAACGACGCTTTAAATCCCCCTCCCCACTACTATGTTATTTTTGGTTTCCCCTCCCTCAAATAGTAAACTTATCATAAAACGAGGGTGGCATTTTCTTTTCTAGTGCCTGTTTTAAAAACTGAGGGAGGGGAAACCAACTTTGTTAAAAGAGGCAGCATTCTCTGTTTGATGTGTTTGCCTCCTTTCCCTCGCTGAAATAGTAAACTTTTGTGTAACAACTAGGCACCCCCCTCCCACTAATAGTAAAAAGAAGGCACAATTACAATGCCATTAGACCATATGACACTGCACTCCCCTCTATAAATAGTGAAACTGTGCAGTTAAAACAAGGCACCCCCTCCCCAAAATAGTAAACTTCGCTGTGTTTCGAGAGGGCTGCATGTTTTTTGGGGAGTGGGAAGGGGGTTTGGGAGGGGGGCTGTTAATTAAAATGGTGTTGGGAGAAGTGGCCTATTGGACGTGGAAATGTGGTGTTTTGGGAACGAGACAGGGGGTGTTGCGAAGGAAAAGTGAGATTGGTAGGGGGAATGGTGTGGGTTTGGAGGAAGTTTTAAGGTGCACCTTCTGTTTTATTCATGGTTCATAGATATCCTTGTTATGAGGAATTGCTCGGGGCCCCCTCGTTTCCCCCTCCCCCCACGGTCCCATAACCCACTGTGCTGTAATTTTCTGTCCCGTTTACGGGTAGAAAATACAAAAAAGTGGCGAAGTTCTTACAGCTACGATCGTCGCTTAGAACAGTCAAGACATCTAAAAAAGCTACGTCTAGTAGACCACAGCTAAAATGCATGTTTTTGTTTAAACTTATCGCTACTAACATGCATATTGTATTTGACGAAATAACGTTGGCGGCTGTCAAAATTTATACAGTTGACTCACAATAAAAGGATACAGAAAAAACCAATACTTGCCGGCAATTGAAAAATCAGCAGATTAACTTTTTTTGTCCAATTTTCCAGGCCATTACGACTACTTTTACAAACGAGGCTCCTATTTTGAACTTTGAATTACATCAACAAATTATTATTCCCTATTATGGATTTTCAGTTTCAGTTTATTTAAAGGAAAATAACTGTAAATCCTTACATGAAAACACTGGCAGCAAACTCTGCCCACAAAATCCCATAAACTACAGCTTTTATAGTTTCCATCCAAATTCACTTTAATTTTAACCGTTTTAATGCATTTGTTTTTACCAAAATTAAAGGTCCATGGTCCGATCACTAATAGCCTCTTTCCCTGGGACCCAGATTACCCGAAATTTTGGTTATCAAAAGAAAGCAACTGTTTTTCTCATCCTGTGAAATATTAGGGCTCAGGATGTGTGGTTTGGATGGTTATGAGCGAAAATAATGCTCCATTTTTGGGTCGACTAATATTAGTTTGTTACATAGTACTTCTATGGGATTAAAACAAAATAATTGTTTTTTTGCGCTCATTTTCAAAACGGGTGAAATATCGCGCGAAACTTTACAGAGAGGATTTTGAGGTTGAATGCCATACTATCATAGTTAATTTATAGACTTAATGTACCAGTAAAATTTTTGGTTGACATTTGGGGATAGGCCTACTAAGTTTGTTTTGTTCGTCGTGCTTTTTTATTTTCCAACAACATTCACATCCTGTAATAACTCGCCACATATATATATTCAGGGTTTTGATTTGAATCAATTTTTACAACAGATACTGTAAAGTTTCACAGTAATTATTTGGCAAATTGTGTCAGTAAAAACTGCAAAAAAATTAATATTTTTAGGTGGCAAATTCGTCTCATATACAGCTACGCACATTGTACTAATTAAAACTTCGACCAGACTTATGCTACCCCGTGTTGATCGAGAGAGGAATCTCGCAATATCCCACTGATCGATAGTTCACTTTAAATAAGCTTCGTACGGGTGGTTTTCAGGTACACGCAACAGGCTAATGGCAGATTGGTCTGTTTTGGAAGACTCTCATTTGGCCGTTTTTGGGTATAATTTCCAAAAGTAAAAACTATTATATCTACAACTTTTGGAATGTCATTTTTGCTCAATTTTTTTGGTATATGAAAGAGCTTGTGATATAGTTCATAATATCAAAAAAAACCTCAATTTCGCCAAAATGTCGTTGGCCTGTTTTTTGGGAGACTCATGACGATATGGAACGATAGTTGTCCAAACATTCGATAAGCGCAGTTTATCGACGATAAACTGGGGTTTTCCGGTTCCGTCCCGCCGATTATGCTAGATTATCAAATTGATAAACCTAATTTTTCTAAAAAAACTAGTTTATCAATCAAGAAACTTCCAAATATCGAAGTGATCACCCAATATTTTTCGGAACTAGTAATTGTCACGTATTGTGATAAACCTAGTTTTTCGATTTGGCCAACCAAGATTGTTCGATTCGATAAACCAGTATTATGAAATTTTTTATAATGATTTCCTAGTTTATATCAGGTTTATTAAAGTTATTAGGGGTTGATGATGAAAATTAGGTTAACAATTTCCATAAATCTAGGATAATCGGCGAAAAACCCAGTTTTACTATCTATTTTTGACAACTAGTCGTTCCATAAAGTAGACTTTTAAAACGTCCACAAATAGTAAAACGAGGCATCCCCGTTCCCCCTCTCTCTTAAAAACAAAGGCAACACTCCATTTGTTTTGGGTTTTCCCCCTCCCTGAAATTGTAAACTTGCAGTTAAAACGAAACACCCCTCCCACACATAGCAAACATTGTAGATAAAAAGTTTTCTCCCATAGCTAAATAGGTTAAAATTGGAGAGGTTTTTTCTGAATTTTGCATCCTATGGATATAAAACTTAAGACAGAGGAACAGAAAATTGTCACGGTATCATTCTCTGAAATTATCCCTCATGCCAATTTAGAACAGGTCAATACAGAATCAGTACATTATTGATGTAAACGGCCCACAATTGATAAAACAAAATTGTCTACATCATAAATAAAAAATAAATGTAAAATAGTTTCAGGAAGCTCCATTACACATAACAATGTGGGGGATTCATCTCGGGCCAATCCTTTTAAAATTGGATTATTACAATAAACAAGACTCAACTTGGTTTCAATATGTACCCTAAGAATTGAATACACATCTAGGAACTTTTACCAAATGCGAGAAGTGAACTCAGAAACCGTCGCAAAAAAACGTTCTCATTGAAGGTTTTTTAACATAACATAAACAGGGCATTTTAAGAACGCGCCTTTTCCAAAAGTTAGATCAAGCGCAAAAAAAAAAAAGATATTGGGGAAGGTGTGGGCTTAGAAGGCCCTAAAATTGGTGATGTTACCTGATTTCCTGATACCACACTGGGAAGATCATTCCAGAGATGGGGGCGCTGCATGGAAAAGGCCATTGCCTTTGGGGTTTTGAAACCACTAAACTTTCTATCAAGAATCTTTTTTTTCATTCCACAAGGGTAGAAGAATTTTTTCGGGGTTTTAGCGATTGCTCTGGTTCATTCCAGAACCACCAATTACAAAATTACATCCTGAAGATGGAATTTGGACCAATTTATGTTTCCTTCCTTCATTTCACTATTCTGTACAATTATCAATTTTTTATAGTTTCAGCTAGTTGACAGAAAGAACAGATATGTTCAAGGGATTTGCCAAAAACTTGTATAATCTGGATAAGCAAGTGTTTTAATGCAGACTAACTTTTGACCTACTAAGTTTAGGGTATTCGTTCCAAGTGGTTTTTTTCAATTCTCTCTGTCTGGCACTTTTCAAATCACACGTGTTTTATTAGATTGTCTTTTTTATACAGTAATACTGTAATTTTATGGTCATTTGTTGCAGAATTGCTGCCAGTAAAATTACTGTAATTAACAATATTTTAAAGTGTATAGCCTCCCTACGAAACTCGAACGAGTATGGACTGAAAGATGAAAATCTAGCGACTTTCGAATGACCGAAACCTAAAGGAAAACATGATTGTGCTTGTTCGTTTAAATTCGTTCGAGTAAGAATCGTACACTGTTTTTAACGATCACATACACTTGCAGGAAATTGAATTACCAATTGCTAAATGGAAAACGGGATTGCGTTCATTCTATTTCGCACGAAAACGAATACGTATTTTGGAAATAAATATGCACATTGTGCGAAATCGCTCGGGAAACCTATATAAATGACTTACCTGGGACTTATAAAATGGGTGTGTACATTATACCCCGGGTCCGTATGCCTCTCAGTAGTCCTGTAAGCATTTACAAGCTCATAAGTATAATTATTTGAAAAAAAGAGACATGATAAATATTTAAATCCATACAGAAATACGGTGTGCGGTGTTCCGATGCATCCCTTCGACGAATATTCTGGGACGAAATGGACTGGTACGCAGGGGCACATGTTTTGGGATTGATCTCGAAGTCGCTTATTTTAAGAGACTCGTATATGTGCTGGATAGCAAGCGTCATGTGGGAACTGACAGAGGTAAGAGAGCGATCTGGCAATTGGGAATCGGGGAATTTCATACTTTTTGGACTGTTTAAATAGTTTAATTTTTCCTTATTTTGTCCTCTAGAACAAAAATCAGCAGAGGCGGCGGAAGGACACGCCCCTACAATCTGCAGTCCCCTCTATGTCCCCCTAGATTTTTAATCTTAACACTTAAGCTCGCCTTCCCCGCAAACTTTGCACCCCAACGACTGAGGGTTACTTTCCCTTTATATACTTGGTAAAATTATAAAGATATCGATTGACAATTCAAACTTAATTATTAGGGTATTTCACATTCAAGATTGTCATGGTATCTTGACATATGAATCACGCAAATGTAATGTATCTAAGTTTGATAGGAAAATTAGAATAAAATATATCTAGAAATTCATGATATATTGCCACGATGTACCCGAATCATACTTCTAATAATTTCATTAGCCATTTGAAAGTCGATATCTTATGAATGCATTCACGGTACTGAATGCATTCTGAACGCATTGCTAATGCGAATAGTATTCCTATCTCTAATTGAAGGTTCATATTGAGGTTAAGTTGAAAACAATTTAAAGAAGATAAATTCCCGTACATGTGTCAATAGTTAACAAAAATGTAAGGTGGGATAGGGAGTAGAGAACATGTATTTTTAGGAGGAAGTGGAAGAATTTATATAAATCGCAAAAATGAAAAGAGCGATGTTTGGAAATGAAACTAGCATGTTAAATAAAGTGCATAAGGTCTTGCACCCCGTTTGTGCATAAGTGGACCTATCCCTCTGAAAACCACTTACCGTTGGAATTTTCCAACCAAAATCTGGTATTGATGGGGTACATCAACACAAAACCACATAAAAGGGAAAAAAATGAAAAAGATTATACAGATTCAAAATGGCGGTCCAAAAACAGATTTTTATGATGACGCGCAGCAATTTACTCCGACCAAAATGAAAATACACTTTCCGAAGGAAGTTTTTCCATAATGTTTGGGTATAATAGTAGGAAATTAAATACATTCAGTGCTGAAATAAAAAAAATAAAAAAAAAGTTACTCCAGTACGAATTGAGCAACAACCATTTAAATGCTCCATCAAAACCCTTAAATTTTGCCAGTGCTTAGTATAAAAAACACGGCCCCCCATGGACGATTTGAAATTTTTCAACTCAAAATATGCGCAACCGATATTTAGGCAATTACATAAAATCTGGGCAAAAATAATTTAGCTTTAAGCACAGCGCGCCGAGAGAAAAAAACCGAATCCTGGGTCACACATGACTCTCCTAATATACATTAAGTGTTTAAAGGGTTTTAAAAGGTATAGTTTGCTATCTGTGTTCGATGCTCAGGACATTAGCTCATAACAGTTACGGTCATCCTGGAGTCAAATATACAGGATTGTCAAATTCGTTTTAAAATGTTATTAGGTAATACTTAATAGAATTTTAATGCTATATGTTGACAGTTCAATATGATACGTTCAGAGTACTGGCTACTGACATCCCATAGTACTTATCGATCCCAGTTAATCATTTGATCTTAATTAATGCAACAAATTGTCATAGACAGTGAAATCAGAGTTTGCCCAGCCAATGTACGATTGGACGAACACTTTGCCACATTTCGTAAACTCGTGAGTTATTAATATTTTGGGAAATTCAATTGTGCAAACGTTTAAAAAATTATAATAATTTGGTAGGTTTTCAAATCTAATGTGTTTATAAAGTCTCACTTCCGGCAAAAATTTCTTTTGTTATATATGTTTTTACTTTGTGACGTTAAAGCGCCACATTCAAAATGACCAAAATGTCAGTTTGAACCTGGTAATTTAGCACATGAATTGATGAAATCTGAAAATTTTCCCCCATAGTAACCCTTAACGAATTTGTCCTTTAACTACAAACCCGCAGATTTAGCAAACTTATCTTTTAAACCTAAAATGTGATGCGCATACTGGATACATTCAAAAAATGTTGCCTTTTGATTATTTAACATTGTAAAAACCTTCCACCTATCCCCATCACAACACGCTTTAGGGTAAAATATTGGACATCCTATTTATATTTTCACAGATGGCTAAAAATATGGTTAAGTTTTGGGTTACTTTATTAAACACTCGTATCTATATTTGATCACAAAAACACACAAATCATCCAAAACATGTATTGCAACCCTGTTAGATTGTTCTAGTTGATACGCAACAGCACCAGCTGTAATTTCCTATTTACCGATTTCGAGCACAACGATATTAATGAAAACAGAAACAGCAATTCTACCATGAACCAACTAAAGAGTCATGAACGGTAATTCTCCGTATATGTTTGACCTGGACACCAATGCAAAATTAAATAAAACCATTCATTTATTGTGGGGCACATGTGGTGCAGTGGATCAGCGCTCGTCTCATAAGCATAAGGTTGTGGGTTCGAGCCCGCTGTCGCCAATGTGTTGTGCACTTGGGCAAGGCACTTTACCTCGCTTGCCTCTCTCCACCCAGGGGTATAAATGGGTACCGGCATATGCTGGGAATGCAAAACAGACTCGCTGTGCGGGAGGAGTGGCGAACCCCCCACAGCAACAATATATGAGGGAGTCTGGCCCAAACGCCAATGACAGAGAGATGGGCACTCCGCCTGCGGGCGCACCATTTGCATTTACATGATATTTAAGGTACTTAAAATTAACTTACACAATACCATGTCTCCCATACGATTTGTACACCTCTCTGCCATCACCTCCTTTGTCGTCACTTCCATTTTTCATTTCTTTTCAGGCCTAATATTAAAGTATATTAGGAATTATGTGCAATTCGACACTTTTCGCATAAATTATGCAAATGAGGGATCCAATATGGCGGCCAATTTGAGGAAATTTTGATGCACTCTCCTGACCAAAGTGTACCACCTATCAACATGAAACGTTAATAGGATTATTAGACAGGTTTGCTTGAACTGACACTTTTTGTTTTTTAATTTATGAAACGGTTTTAATTAACATTAAAAAATATGCGAATTATGTGAATTTTGCAGTTCATTAATATGTGTAATGGAAATAAGTCCAAATCAGGGTAGCCTATTAAAAAATAACAAAATGTCAGTACAAGCAGAATCATATAATGTACAACTCTGCAAAATGGATTTTTGATTAAAGAAACAAAACTGGAGTATTGTGCATCAAAAATTACACATCGGTCCAAAAATAGAAACTGAGAAATGGCCGAAAATAGTTTTTGTCGGGTTGCGTTGCTAAGGAAACAACCATCATTAAAATATGGTAATTAACAAAAATAAGGTAATTAACATTTTGGGATTTTATGGTTGAAGATACTAACAACTGGACAAAGCTGAAAATTCATAAATTCTGCCCCATGACATAAATTGAGATTTTAAACGCTGTTAAGTCCCTTTGCATAATCCTAGCAAATTTACACGAACGATATAATTCTTATTTTAAGAAGCGCAAGTTTTAATCTGTTGTATGAAATATATCTCTATTAAGTCAGAACTTCACCCTTGTTCCCTCTTCACATAGCTCTTTGCGCATGTTCTGCCTAACTTTTACGAGTGTTGGTGGGATCAGCTTGTGTTAGATGTTTTAGTTTGCAATGCCATTGGAATATGGATTGGTATGAGCATATGCAAGAAACTAAACATTGAGGAATTCCAGTGGCATCCCATAAAGTAAGTGAGACCTGTAAAGACACATTTTAAAATTATATAATGCTGATTATGCTGACATCCAAAAGACACAAGCTTTCCTAGAAGGCTTCCTTCCTCTATTTTGTTATTTTTTTCTATATAGTTTCCATTAAGATATCTGCATGCTCATTAATGCACTCTACATGAACTTTGAACTTGTTAGAGTGGTAGACCATGATGATTTCTGTGGCTGTATAGTTCCAGATGTTACAGCTCATATATGTACATTAATTGATACTAATTAGCTAATTTGCATATTAACAAAACAATATGTGTGGGGACCACGTAATCGTGTTGATTGATTTCTTGGTAAAAGAATTGTTTGCACAACCTCCGTAATGTCATTTTTCTTCTCAGCAACAAAGATTTTAGATTGTGGTTTGACATACCACAATTAAAATAACATTTATGGGAGCTATTACCTACACAAGATAAAATTTATAAGTACAAATTCAGCTCCGGTATATAGATGGAAATGCTTATTACCTTAGATAATTAGGAGTATTCATCATCCTTTTTTACATTATATGTTATCGTGTGATCTCATTCATGTTGAGTTCATTTAAAGGGGAAACGAGAGATTTCACATATTTGGTTTCCATAAAAATTAAAGCGCTGATATTTGCAAAGATGTGAACCCTTTCATAAAAATACCCCCATCTGAAAAGATGAAGCTCAGAATTATTTCTTTTCCCCCCCAAAAGGGTAAAATTTTTAATTTTATATTAGAGCAAATACAAAATTCAACTTGTTTTGCATTGAAATATAAGCAAATAAAAATCACCTCTTCATTAAAGAGTGCTTCTTTTCATCAAATCCAGAATTTCTGATATTGAAACATACCTGCAATGATAATTTAAAGCTTGTGGTTCTTTTTTGAGCTAGACGTTGGTGGAGCTATTGTATTTAGGAGTTGGTCGTAAATATGAGGAAAGAAGTAGTGTCCGTCATCTGTTTTAAGAGTCCCCCATTCATATGGCTTCCTTAACCAGGCTTCCTGTTTTGTTCTGCTATTTTTCGCTTCATCCCATGCAATAACATGGTGATTTGCAATCTACAGAGGAGGATTAATTCATAACATTCAATTCCAAGTTTTATTTTCAATATCTTCCCATAAACGTAGGCTTAATACCGGAGGATGCCCCAATATTTTTATGAGAGGGGATGGTCAATATTGTCAATTTGGTGCTTGTTTCATAGTATTTTTACCAAAATAAGCTCATATTTACCATATTAGTTTAAAAATGCTAAATTCTTTCCTCGAGCTTTCGCCCTCATGGTTTTTTCCTAATTACAATTACATTTTACGATTTTAGGTGACGTCTAAATGCCAAAACATTTTAGCGCGTTCGGCACGCAATCTGCTAGTAACGGATCTTGTGAGCAAACCCCATTTCATTCAAAATTTGCATCCAACGCCATCCCCAATGTCAAAATAAATTACACGCACGGCCACTGGCCCATAAATTACAAGACAACAGAAATAATGATATTGAATACTAGAAAGGCCAATAAACCAATAGCGCGCTGGCGGCCCCCTAAACTGGTGTCCAATATCTCCGAGCTCTGCTCGCTTTGGGCAAAACCCTCCAATTGTCTTGCTTTTAATGTATTTGATGTAATTGGGTAAAATAAAAATCGAATCTAAAAGTTACAAACACACCAAACAAATACAAACACATACAATGGGTGTCTAAAATGGGCATGGAATGCTGCGGACCCCTGACCTCGATATGTTATAGTCAAAATCGTAACCCTTTTTTGACATACTCGTATGTGCTCATTCTTCACCCTACATATTCTGAAAAGTGAAAGAAATTGCATTGACAACAGTGAGGACATATGTTGTATAATAGATACCTCACATCAATTGTCGATGAATACTCTTATTCGCTAAAAGCCTCAAAGAACACAAAATAAAAAGCAGAAAAAAGTCTTTCTTTAGATTCACGAGATAAGCCAAGCCGCTAAATCGCCATTATGATTACGTGATAGAGATCTACATGGGAAACGAAAATCAAGGAGAGAGAGTAGAAATGAAAAATATACGCACAACGTTGTAACACAATGTTTCTTTGTAAATATATATATACTTATTTATGTATTTATTTGGATATTTATCTTAGACCTGGTGAAGATGCAATCCGGTGGTTGAATCCAAGATTCACTTAGGATTTTTGTTGTTTTGTGGTATGTTGACAAACACAGGTAAGGATAGAGCAGGGCTTTAGATACGTTATTTAACTCCAGAAGGATGGGGAGGAAAGGGGGAAAGAAGGAGGGGAGGGATAGAGAGGGGGGTGGGCGAAAAAGGGAGGAGAGGGGAGATCAGTTGGCAGTGGTGGGTAAAGATGGGGGTTGAAGAAATAGAGGTCCCGTTCCCGCTCCCGTTTCCCTACTTGGAGAGGTATGGTCGCAAAGATGTCAAAATGGCCGACTTTTCACTTAATTTTGTCATAGGAGGGAGAAGGTCCCCATTTGACCAAAAGTCCACTTTTTCGAAGTCCCCCCCCCATCCCGTCCGGAAATAAATACTGCATCGGATTTGTGAACGATAAGATAGTTTTAACTAAACTGAGCATTTTAAACTGTAACCTCCGAATGTTTTTCACATGCTACTCTGTGACTATCTTGGAGAGATACAAAAGGTGTCCTTAGCTGATATTCTTATGTAGTTTCTTAAAAATCAAATTTGGCTAGTGTTAATCCTTAAATTTCATACTTTTATGCGGAATCAGTTACTCCCCTATCTATTGGTTTCGACATATACCATTTAACAGGTAATGTAATGGAACCTCTTCGGAAATCCATCGTGAACTAATTTGTTGCAATCTTATGAACTACGAAGATGCGGTGCAAATGGTTAAGCAAACGACTGCTATTGGACATGAAATCAACATTGACAAGACTGAAAAGATGTACTAATGTAAACTGTATTTTTTGATGGAATTACCATCAAATAAGTTTGTAAATATTCACCTTTAGTAAAATACTTCGGATTTAGAATACCCGCCAAAACCATACAAAATTGGTGTATTTATGGATTTGAATTAACAGTAGTCCTTCACAGCCATGCATGTCCCTCGTTACTTGAATTGAATATTTTGTGTCTTATGTACAGATTGGAGAGTTGAATATGTTCATCATCAAACGTGTATTTTGTGGTTCCTAAAGCCCACCTCCTGGGGATGATACGAAGCGCTAAATTGTGATCCCGCACTGTGTACCCGCCCTTCTGTAAGAACAAATTAAATTGTTTTCTTTCCCGAATAAATCTATTAATGCAAATCGTATAGACTATTATATCTTTTGAAAGTACCAAAGGTATTTCTTTCTTTCTCTCAACCATATTCATCATCCTGTAATCATAACGTGATTCTCAAATCCGTCAAACCTATCGACATGTTATTGCTTTCCAGCTCCGTACCTGGGGGGGGGTGGTGGGTGTGTGCGTTGGTGCGTCGCCGCCCCAAAAAAGGTCCCACTTTCTGAATTTTTGATTAAAAGGTCCAAAATTAGCGAATGATTTTGACCATAAAGTCAACTTTTTGGTGATAACATGTTCAAAAAGTCAAAAAATGACCATTTTTTTTTTTTTTTTTTTTTTTTTTTTTAATTTTAGTAATTTTTACCAAAGACAAGTTTCTACTTTTCTAAAAAAGAGTTGCGCGGGGGCGAAGCTCCCAGCACCCCCCCAAAAGAAACCTCGAGCGGACAGCCAGAGGGCGGTCCGAGAGGGGCGCCAGAGAAAGCAGGCCGTTCATAAAAGGGCCTTGGGAGAGGCAACATCGAGTCGAGGCAAGTGTCCGGCGATTGGGGTTCAATATGGCCTGAGCGGACTTGGGTTAGTGTAAATAGATAAAGTGGTGACTGTTCTATTTTAAAATTATACTGTAATGGAATAGCTTGTAATAACTGACGGTATTTCATTCCCATTTACAATTGTTAGCGTTTGGTTTCTGTTGAACGTATGCATGACAATATTCTACCCAACTTTTGCAACATTGTATACCGGAAAAAAGGTTTTGCAACCAACCCTAGATTCAGCATATTGGGACAAGAATCCTAAATATGTGGATTTTTTGTGTTTTCTTCCTGTAAGTATTTTGCGTCCCATATATGGTTGTCGATTGAATGGCTGTTTTACAAAAGCTCACTAAGAACACGTATTTCTCGATTTACTCTTACTACTCTCATACCGAATCTCATTATTAAAATGTAAATAACAGTTTCAAATTAACCTATTTCTGTTAAACAGGCGAAGTAAATTAGGTATGTAATACACAATATCTTTGAAATATACACTAGATGTTCATATTTTGTGATATTAGTTATATGTACAGGGTATGTTTTTTATTACGTGTTCAATGGGTCGAAAATATTACGAGCAAACAAATAATCTGGTTTGTGATCTTTTGATTTTCGCACATACAGTACACGTACTGTGCACAACTCAAAATGAGCAGTAATGCTAGTAATTGGTGACAGCAAAATGGTAAATCGGAACTAACCCAATTCATTATTTTTATAGTACCAAATATTAAATAATAAGGCTTAATACCGTTATCAATTCAGAAATGTTAACATACATATATTAAGTTACGGATAATTGTGAAAAAAATCAATTAAAATTTACTCATTTTGCAACTCTTGCCGCAACTAAATTGATTGTTGAAATTGTAACTCTTTGATACTTTTAAGTACCATTTCAAATCAGTTAAGTCAATAATTCAAAGTTAGAGCAAGAAATCAAGTGTGTAAACCAAAAAGGACACAACAGTTTAAGGTAGTTCTTACAACGTTCGAACTTAGTACACTATTCATTTTTCATTCCAAAATCTATCAAATACATTTCACTAAAACAAAAAATTTATAATTTTTTGTATTTAAAAACAGAGTTTAGTCTCTTATTGTCTCTCACAATATTTGATATATACAACACGTAACCATCGCGTCTACCTAGCATACATGCTTGATACGAGAATTTAATGTCCCTTACGAGTATCAGAATGTAGGGAGCATTAGAGGGGTTGTTTGGTTCACTTCTGTTTCTTCTTTCTTCTCCAAAAGCAACCAAATTTGGGGGCCAAATGTTTGCTTAAGGGAGACCATACTTTTGATTTTTATGGGCGCCAAAATATGCGCCCGGCTGGAGCCGCATATTGGACAAATCCAAAATGGCCCCACCAAAATTATGATTTACATTTAGAAGAGGCTAAAATCAATAAATGCACACTATTTACAGTTTTCAAGATAGGAAGATTCCGATTCCTGTATTTTAATGATTGAGGTCAAGGTTATCTTGTAAAATGATGTTCGACTTGACATGACAATACGTGCCGGGAGACTATGACGATATTATTACTATATATTTAAATACTTATTAATTGTTTAAAAAAACCATTATTCTGCATTTGTTTGTATTTTAAAATTGAATATTTCACAGAAATGTCAAGATTCCAAGTCAAAGTTAAGATGTAAAGAATGTTCTGAAATGCCATTCAAATAATCTGAACTATTCAGAATATCATTAATTGAGACTATATGAATGAAGTTCATAATGTAATATTATATTATATACTTCATCTAATATAATTGTATTTTGTTTATTGATTGGTTGAAAGTGTGTCCACAGTTAAAATAGATACACTATATCATTGAGGATGTTTCGAAAAATACTATTTACGGACCTTTAAGCCGTATATATTATTTTCATCCCTCGTAACGAACGCGCATTTCATAGATCATGAATAGTGGAGTGGCATTTGATATGTAAAGCTACAGAGACATTTTCTAACCGCATTCACCATATGGCAGACAACCCCAGAAACGATTTAATTCTATCGTAATATGTAGGCTTTCAACCTCTATGTATTTTCTACCTGGGCCTTTCGCAGACGACCATATCGACATCCGAGGTCACTCAACGAAATCAGAACAAGATAACGAGTGATTTTCTAGAGTAAACGCCGCGTTGTATAAGCAGTATGGGCATGATGACGACGATCAACAGTGCTTCAAAAGCGACAATACAAATAAGCAGATCAAGGTATAGCCTCGCCCTTGCGATATTCAACGAGGCATTGTGAGTGCAGCATGTCGGCGATGTTCAGTTCTGGCGTATGACACTTGGCCAGTAACCGGCTCGATAACCCGGTCAGTTTAAAGTTGGAATTTGACTCACTTTGAGGATGATGACTGTTTGCATTAGCCGTTTTTTGAACTGTTTGGAATTTGACTTTTTAAAAAAAATATTTGAGATTACAACTAGAATGTAGGCCTACCTTGCACATTTTATGGACGCCGAAATAGCCTCAGGCTCAAGATGAAGACGTGTAGCCTGCTACTATGGCCTATGCTAAGCCTAGGCTATGGTATTGGCAGTTTAATCTTCTAATTTTATTAAATTCTTTTCAACCAATCAATAAACAATGATTATTAATAAGTATATAAACAATATATACTGCCAAATTCGCCCCTCACAAAATAGTACGATGATGTCAACTCGGTGCCCATAGTTTTAAGCAGAGCCTCTCATGGCATTATATATTTTATTATTACATAATGATAGCGTGGCTCCTCCAGGGGGAGTCCTTTAAAGGGGACACACCACTATGAGTGGCACCGCCTATATCAATCGAGGTTATCACGACTGTAGTACCTCTTTTGGTGTTAAATTGTGAGATCTTCTTAGTATTCTGTGAGTTTTGTTTGATACCTAAGAGTCGGAATGAACCCGTGAAAATACGGCATCTAAATAAAAAATCCGTAAATATCTAAAATCATAAACCTAATTGGTTATCATCAAATGTTTGATAGTTGTAGAGAAATTTCTCCTCTTTGTATTCCATGAAATCCGTATTTTCCAACACGAAAGGTAACTCGAGTTAAATAGCCATTCTGACTATCTTTTACACCAAGGTCTATGGCGCGTGGCCAATGGTTGTGTGTACCCATAATTGGGGACTCTGCTGTCTTCGTCAAATAACAACACTGAAGAAACCATGCTCTAGCAAAGAGCCTCACTCAACAATCAAGCAAGTAAAGAACAGCTTCTTAATTCCCACCTGAAATGGGCAAGTTTTCCAAGGGGAGTAAAAGGAAGGACATATACTATCGCAAACGCAAGAAGAAAAATTGTGATCTGAACTTGCCATAACACATAAGTCACAAATGGATCAGGAGGAGGCGCTTGTATTCATGCGTGCAGGCCGGTGATGATGCTTAGAGTTGTGCGTACAAAGGCCACGAGCCTTTTGACAGTTTCCTTCACCCCCCACTGCCGGGGCCCATCCTGCTCTTCATGGATGTTAACAACCTGATGGTGACAACAAACTGAATGCAATGACAAACATCGCGTCAACATCTCAACAACTTCTTATCTCAATACCACGAAAGGGACAACACCATACGTCAAAACTTCTGCGATACACCAACAATATCACAGAGCGAGAAACAACTTTCCCATTGTATTTGGCCTTCAGTTGCATAGAAATTGACGTAGCAGAACTCAAGATTTGAGATGACCCACGACATGGAATCTCCGTATCGTACAGTCGCATCATGGTAAGAATCAGCATATTTGTGGCGTGCGGTGTTTTCTCGGGTTTTCATGCTCAGGATGGCTGGTGTAAGTTGGTGTTACCCACCACAGTCGCCAACATGTTTTTCACAACCCATATGTTGATAATCTAGACAGCAAGGCGCACCTAGGATAGTTCCAGTATATATGTTGAGCATGACCAACTATCTCTCACATGATTACTTTACATGACCCAATCGCCAACTGAACTTTCTAATATGTATCTTTACACCAAAGTGAACAATTGGGAGTGCGAAATCCATTACATGTAGAGTTACACCAAAAGATCAAAGATGAGGCGATGGATTGATACATGACAGCTGGGTGCTAAAGAAGACCTTTGTAGACAGGCCATCATCATCTGGTCTGGATACAACTCTATCCTTGCAAGTGACGAGTCAGTGAAGCCTCCTGCTGAGATCGGCATATATTCCCTATTCCCAGGACAATGTCACAGGCCCATCTTCAATGAAACACGCAATGAAGATAACCAATGCAAGGCTACTGAGTTCCTAAATGCAGGTCAGACTACGTTCTTTGCTAGTGCAGATCAGCACGTTGCCATCGCAGTTACTGTACCATTTTCCATATGCACTGTGCACACAGTGCATTTAATAGGCCTTATGACCTGTCATGCGTTACTCAGGCTTAACGCATTAGGACATGAGAAAACTCACGTCGTTGCGAGAAAAAGTGCTCAAGGGGATTTCTGGTAGACGCTCTTAATGAGAAGAATAATTATCATAAATAACATATGTGAATTTTTCTATGATAGAACATTCAGAAAAATCTTCCCAAAGAGTTAATTTAGAAAGAGTGGTTTTGGTAGGGATAATGCTAACTCTTGGCAAAAATCACAAGTGATTGCGGGGCGTATCAGGAGGGCGCATGACAAACGGTTTAGAAGCTATACTCTTGTAGAAGCTGCCAACCAAGATAATCTATTCTCTACTGGTCGATGTAATTGGGTTGACATACGGGTGCTGGAAAAATATCCGAAACGACATTTCAACAAGGCTTCCAACATGTGTTAAAAACAGGCCCCTTATCGCCAATGTTCATGCAACACAGTGTGGGGTAATCGGCTATCCATAGCATGTCATTGATCAGTGATTGGATGGTGCCCTGTGAAGTGGGAGGAATCATTTACCTACGATCAAACTATGAATGGATTCATGTCACAATGATTTGGTTTTGAGTGGCAAAGGTCGAGCCCGTTTACAGTGGGACACTAACTGCACTATGCTATAATCAAACTTCTCCAATGGCAATACCCCGACAAATTCGGAGAAGACAATTGGTGCTATGATGGGTGCACTGTACTTGAAGACAAGATGCCATCTTATGAAATGGAGTTACTGCGCGAATCTGGGTGTGCCACCATCTACTCATGCTAAGGTACCGACATCGGGTGGCGCTGAATCAGCCCTCAATGAGCATATCGCAAGCAGCACGAGGGTCTATGCTAACCAGGTCACCCTAATGTCACTGTACCTGCTCAGCAGACAGACCTACATGGATTATTGGGAGAGGAAAGTAATGGGTCTCCACCGGGTCATTTGATATGTGGGATCAACATCAAGAAGGTCTAAATCAGATATCAGGTAGGTATTGGTCAACTTTTATGGATTTGGCTGTTGATGTGCGGGTGTGTGAGGTCCTGTGGGAAGGTGAGGTAACTCTTGTACCGTTTGCGAGGAGCGCGGCTGCGGCTGGTAACCGTACTGGATCACACGAATGATGGACGTTGGGCATGGTCCAGTTGGTGAGGAACACCCGCAAGAGTGCATGTGAAGTTATGAAGGGGCAATTTTGTTGTTCAGAAATCCACAAAAAGCTCAGCTGATCTGCAAAGGACCAAAGCTCTGAACGTCCAACAAAACCCTCCAGACAGATGGTGAAGTAGCAGGGCTCTATGAGAACCCTGAAGCTCCACTCTTTATTATGGCCGGACCTGATGCGCGAGATAGTGAGGAATATTTAGCCAAATTTGGCGACCCACAATCTGTATCGACCGTCATATGAGGAAGGACAAAGCCTGCAAGTCAAGTTTCGAACGGATGTGCTATCACTTCAATCGAGGAGGTTGAAGCAGCTGGGCAATAACTTCCTTGATTTACAAATCAGGAGCTGTGCATCGATCCACAGTGTAATGGAAGAAGCTGTCACTACTTCACTATCTCAATCCGTGAAATTGGTCAAGCTCTTAATGCCGAATTATGTCAAAGAAGAAGCCTGTGAAAGGGCTTCAAAACCAGTATTTGATACTATAAAGCGGAACAACATTAAACATTCGCTAAGCCGACTGTGACCAAAAGCAAAAAGGTACGAAGGACTGCGGTGCACTGACAGAGGCCCAAAATATGAACTCTTAATTCACCCAACTTTCCTATCACTTCAGTCCCGCCGGGGGTGTGCCGACCATGTCAGGTTTTTGGGGATCGAGAATCAGAAAGACTCACCAAGCCTGGCTGATCGACGGGTCTTGAGATTCAGGAAAACGAAGTCGGAATTTCTACAATGCCTTAAAGCACCCAGTGGCCACGCAAACAAGCTCGCCAAAACAAGCACTGTCGTTGTGCTGGATTGGCAAGCATTATTCATAGTCATTTTCAAGCAAGAAAGTGTTCCATCATCACCTTGGTTATTTATTAACTTCACCTAATCTGCATCATTAAAATTTTGGTTCCAGCTTATCCTGTACTAAATTTACAATCAATTGTTTGTAGTAGGAGTAGCAGTAGTACTAGTAGGATGAGTAGATGCAGTTGTAAGTTGTAGTAGGAAAATGGCTGTATTGTATTCTGTGATTAGGGAAAGAGGTTGACCCTAAATGACTGTCCAATACAGATGTAACAGATTGTCTCAGAATCCCAAGTTCAGGCGCCGATATTGATGAAAAATAAAAACACCATTTTGCCCCAATGACGTTGTAAAGCAATATTAGCACAGTTTTTTGAGAGCGCCCCCAATTTTTGTCAAAAAATTTTGGAGATTTTTACACGGTTTATGGTAACTGGCTAGTAAACTATACCTGTTGATGTTTACGCTCGAAAATGTCTGTGGTCACAAACGAAGGAATTGTATTATTATCGGGGATACACGATAATAATTAAAGTGGCTGGAAGGAAAAAAAAAAAAACACGGCCCTCCCAATGTGAAATAGCCGGGTAAATAGCGCCATGTACGTGTCTTACGCTCATCCATAGGTTTTATAGTTCAGGCCAAAGTTCAAGTTGAGAGGTTATTTTCTGAGGTGGCAATATTTCATCATGGACGGACATAAACGTAGCATTTCCAGGCTATGCGTTAAGTACCATAGGGGATCCCAATTCTGATTACAAAATCGCTTCTTGATGATAAATACGCATTATTTTAGCAAAAATTTTCTTTTTCCGTTCGCCAGGTATAGTTCCAGACAATTACCAACGTAACTGCTGCAATGCAAAAATAGTCAAATTTTGAAAATTGGGGGCGCGCTCGATCTTCAAAAAATGTGCTAAGATTGCTTAAGTCGACTTCAATGGATGAAACCTTGAATCTATCAGACTAATAACATTAAAAATGACCTTCTGACCAAAAACAAACCTAAAAAGTGTATCATTTATGAGTATCCATTTTATAATTTAGTTGAATTTTTCCACGCAATTTTATGGCGGCCATTGAGATTGTGACCTCAAAAATGACCTTTTTAAGTCAGCTTTTAAAGGATTGTTTGAACAACGTGACCTCTCATATATAGATTGCATTTAAATTACCTTCTGAACGAAAAAAAAATCTAAAACGTGGTATCATTTATGAGTTATAGCCACGTATAAATACAGTTGCAATGTTTTAGCGGCCATTGGATTTGACCCAAAAATGACCTTTTAAGTCAACTTTAAGGACGAACTTTGCCTCTCATAATTAAGGATCAAATGGAACTTGGATTCTATGATTAAAAAAACTATATGGGTAAGTAATGAGTTATACATTTTTTAATTACATTTGCAATTTTATGGCGGCCATTTGAATTTGTTCGTTATGGCGACTCCAGGGGAGCCATTTTGGCGCCCATCAGAAAATGAAGATAGCCATGGTCTAAAGGAAACATCTGGGCCAAATGTGGTGCTTTTGGAAGAAAGTGAACAAAAAATCCCTAACATCTCTAACTAGAGGAATTTAACGGCTTTAATGCTTTACATAAACTCTTCTGCCCCGCCGGGAGCAATAACAAAGTCATAATAAAGTCATCATAATAAGACACCTGTATGAAATTCGAGAATTCATGGATAAATAGCATGTTAATAACTAAATAGAAACCCTTTCTTGGGCAGTGGTTAGAGGAATGACCATTCTGAAAAAAAAAATGAATTTGCGCAATAACGATAAAAGTTTATTTTGTGTACGGTTGTGTTGAATTTGTTTACCATCTGAAACCGTGCCCGATTTACCCATGATTACTCTATTTACCAGTCCATGTAAAATTCAAGGCCGCTTGACTGGACCTTTGAGGTCCTCTGTTCAACCGCCTCACGCCTCACGATTGACCAGAGAGGTCTTCCACTGGAGCGGCGTGTCAGGGCTTAGCGGCCATCTAGCGGCCGGAAATGGTAAAATCCATTCCAAATTTCTGGAGACTTTCTAAATCTAAAAGAATGAGTACATGCATGTTGGATATGTATGCATAAAGTATGGGGCAATTTGCATAGCACAAGTACTTTTAGGGTCGGGCTATTATTAAAATTGATTGAATGAGAATACTACGGGAACTAACACGTATTGTTATAAAAGTTAGGCATGGCGTGAGGTTGAAAGACCTCTATTCTGAAGTTGGTAAGAAGTTTCATATCCCTAACGCCTTGGACGTAGTGGTCGCCGCCTATATACTCTCAAACATGTTGAGAGACCGGGTGCTACATTGGGGGTAACACAAGATATATAGACTCTGTCCAAATACCAATTGACAACTGGGTCTCAGAACTCCCCAATTCTTGTGCAACAACACAGGGATGCACGCAAATGCGAGTATTGCGGGGTTGTTGGGCTAGGGTGCGCATAGTTTTATTAATACCAGAGCCAAAAGCCCTTACAATGATAACAAAAATGATACAGTATGCATTCGAAAGCTAGCTATAACATTTTACAGTTCAGGATCTGCACACAATATAGGCATCGTAGTGGGCTGACCAGCAGGTAACCGTGTGGTCAATCACACTTAAAAATAAGTAACTGAGCACTAGATTACAGTACTACCCAAGAACACATTTGAATAGACTTGACCCAAAGTGAACGAGAGCGAGCCGGGGTCTTAAGCCAACAAGTCTGTTTGGCCCCCAGGGTGGAGGACTTCACAGCTTATTTATTGGGCGACATTGGACGTATAAAGTGGCTGGAAGCACCCCGCCCGCCCCTCACATACGCCCCGACCGGAGGTGATCAGAATCCCCAGAGGCACAGCCAGATGAAGGGCACTCCCCGCACAAGCAGCAAGTGTTCTGAACTCATCCAGGAATCAGGGACACCGAGATTACCACAGTCCAAATGGGAGGGTGGGTGGGTAATTTTTTCAACCGAAACATCCGGTAGCACCCTAACCATTTGTGACCAGAGGTGGAAATTGGCGGGCACACGCCGCCACTAACGCGGGAAACCAAGCAGAGCACTGATTGGCTGGGGATTCGCGCTGAAAATTTGCGAAGCTCACTTGTCCACCCGACAGCTGGGGACCGGCCCGCACAATTGGGGCTCATGTGAACAAGTAGCGTTTGTATTCTACTAGCTAATAAAAACGCCTGGTGTCTACAGAAACTCCTCAATCTGCAAACAAACCAGGATTGCACGCAACTGCGAGTAGTGCGGTTTTTTGGGCTAGGGTGCAGACAGTTTTATTAATACCAGAAGCAAAAAGCCCTTACAATATACAAAACATGATACAGTAAGCATTAGAAAGCTAGCAATAACATTTACATGTTCATATTGCACAATATCTGCATCGTAGTGGGCTGACCCATCAGGTTACCGTGGTGTCATCTCACTAAAATAAGTAACTGAAAGCACTAGATTACAGTACTACCCAAGAACCACATTTGAAATAGACGACCCATGAAGAGCGAGCCGGGGGTCCCAAGCCAACAAGTCGTTGGCCCCCAGGGTGGAGGCTTTCACAAACGCAAGGCGACATGGACGTTATATAAACGTGGCTGGAGACCCCCGCCCCGCCCCTCACATACGCCACACAAGGATTCGCACTATGTACTCTTGCATAGGAGAATCTTGACGCAATTACAACCCCATTTGGGTTGTATGATACTAAGAGGTACGATGGACAGAATACAAAGCCAGAATTTGCAACTAACCGGACTGCGGCAAAAAAAGTTTGGACACGGCCCTGTTGCACGGGTACCAAAGTTTACGCAACAAGAGATTAGAATACCCTCATTAACGGCATTAACAGTGACCTCACTAAAATTCGAAAAGGAAAACAACCAAAAACATGCTATGCATGGAGGTACCTAACAGACCATATAAGACAAAAAGACCTAATAAGGACAGAAAAACTAAAAAAATTACAATTCCTGTTGCATGACCTCTTAACCACAACATTAACTGACTAGAGATTTATCGAACACTCCCATCAGCTTTTTACCATCCAAATTACAATGCAAACAATTTTTTTAAGGAAGTTCTGCCGACTTGCCCACATTTTACATATTGCTGAGAATTTTAAATATTTGAAAAAGTTTGGGTAAGGTAAACTTTTAAGGGTGCCTTTAGGGACATGCCCTTTGATGACCTAGGATGATTACATGTATTTAGAACATGGGGTTATAATGCAATCAACTGTTTGAAGCACCATACCCAGCCATATCGAACACAATTTGCAAAATGCAATTCAGCTCTTGTTAATATTAGAAGGAGATAACAAAAACTGATTTTTTTTTTCAAGAATGTTGACCCACTACTTAAAACCGTTGCATTTAATAATAGTTGTCCTGGCTTATTGTGCTGTTCCAAATCCCTAATCTAATTCTGATAGATGCTCCTGCAGAACGTTAAGCAATGACCATCGACCATGATAATTATTCGTGCTTATTTGAGCGTTTTCAGAGAGTAGGTGGAGATGACGAATACTGAGTTGTGACCCCACACAGCACATCTTTATTATCCAGGCCAGCATAAGGTTGACACTTGGAGTAGCCCCATGCATTAAGACCAAAAGCAAAGTTTGTATTTGTAAGCTAATACGTTCTCTAAGCTACCGCACAACTGTGCTATCATGATGGAATCTAGGCATATACCCTTTACTTCCCTAGTCCACCACCATATGGGCTTTTTTTTTCCTGCCTATATGATGCCTCTACCATAATAGACTGACTCTAATGCCTGCGTGAAGCACCAAGTTTACCTGATCTGAAGCGTCCCAAATACAATGACGATAACTAGTTGACATAAAGATCTCAATTTAGAGCAGAAGTCTGTTACAGGCCTAAGCCAAATGTTCCAGGTACACTTGGAAGGGCATTACTTTGTGCCAGATATCAATGGATTTAACATAGCGCAAAACACCCGCGCGACGCATTCGAATGAATATTTGGAATAGGATTATGTATCTGCGCGTTCCCGTGGTGGAGACCTCACCCCCTGCATCACTGTTCCATTAGCTGAATGAAGCATCGACGGCGATCACCCCAATGATGTACAGTTAATTATTCAACATAGCGATGTGATGCGCTTAGTATGGTTTTGGAGGAGGTTGACAGGGTGGCGAAGATGACGTAATCTTAGCTGGTTGGAAAGAGCGTCCTCACCCAGCCAACATCTGGATGTGCGTTGTCTTGTTCGATTCACAGACTTTTCACCTATGCCGGTATGAAGCGAAACAGAAAAAAACGCAGCAGCAAAAACGTCTGATAGACTCTGGATGTACCAAGATAGCTAAAATGTTAAATTCCAATGTACGATCTGCTAATCCCTGACCGGAAGCTGCCAATGGAACTAACGCCCCAAATATTTAGTAACTGAAGACCGCTACAATTTATTTATTTATTATTATTTTTTTTTTTTTTTTTTTTGCGTACCTGTGAAAACTTAGGGCTAACAGAAAGATGGGTTGAAATTATGGCCGAAAAGTGCCCTCTAATTGGCTTGACCCCCTATTATTTTACCCAGCCTACATGTATGCAGCCAAAGGCCCTCCTTTAAGATGAAAAAACTGCATACTAAAGCAGGCCACCACTTTTAATACTATTACAAAAACATTACTGACCAAATATCACCCAAGATTGTGAATGCTACCTACGGGGCCTCAATATTTGAAATAAACAGAAAGCAAGGCAAAATGCACCAAGTAAGCATTGAAGGATTAAATGCTACGTTAACACATGCCCTGGTGCACTCCCCCCCTTTTTTTTAAAACTACATTAACTGGAAACATAAAGCACACTCACAGACTACAATAATGTTGAAACAAAGCTATGCACAGATATCAGATGACACCCCACACATTCTGCAGAAAGAACCCCCATTACCTTCATTATGCAACATCCCATTGTTGTGAATTATTATGATGAAGAATTTATTTTTATTATTTATTGTTATTTTAATTTTTTTTAAAATTATTTTACCTCATTGTGAAATATAATTTATAAATACCAATTAGGATTTACACCAGTGACCAACAAGGGAAACACAAAAATTGCCAGAGATATGGCCAGATGCCCTACCCCTTACCTACAGTGCCCTGATTTTGACCAAACTGCTAACCCTGCATGGGCCACTTTATCTTACTTCATACTTCTATTATTTAATTTTGCAATAGCCAAAATGCCAACTAACTCAGTACGGGATTATAGCACTTACATGGCGTACATTGTTCCCACATTGGGACCGCAGACCCGGCTTACGGAATGAACTAGACAGCAATGATCTACCCATACCAATAGCTGGTTGAAAATGCCCCCCTAAGAATGACCGGTGTCCAGACCAGGGGTGACACGAATCCCAGAGGCACAGGCCAGCGGGGGCCACCTCGGTGCACAGCAGACGATGGTTTTCTGGATCAAACTCCTGCCTTGCTAGGTGAGCTATAGGACAAACTGATTTAGGCATTTATTATTATTATTATTATTGTGAATTTATTTATTTTATTTATTTATTATTATTATATTTTTTTTTTACATTAATTTACCTGTGCCTCACAAATGGCAAAACACAGACACCTAACCTGACAAGTACAAAGGCCATGATTCTATTGTTTACCAATTTATTTGTTCATGAAAATACAAGACACTATATTTGTTGGTGTTGTGTGTGTGTGTGTGTGTGTATCACAATGGCTCACACAAAAACATACACCCGAAAAATATACCAAAGGTATTGCCTTCATATTTATGTAAATATTCATAAACTATAGGACAAAACTTATTGAAAATCATCTTTTATTATTAGGCCTATTATTCTTTTTGTTTTTCTTTTATTATTATAATTATTATACATTCTGCCACAAAAAGAAGGGCATGCAGAAACTGACAAAATACCAACGGCCCATGCCTTCATATTTATTTGTCATAACTATAGACCAACCATTATAAACGCCATTCCTAACTCCTTTTATTATTATTATATTTTGATGAACTATTTTGCCACACACAGGGGGGCAATGCATGACCCCTATTATTACCCATAACCTATAGGACAAGCTTATTTAAGCCATTTCAAAATCTTATTTACTTATTTATTTATAATTTTTTTTTTTAATTATATTAATGAACTATTTATTGCACGCCAAAATAGCGCTGCCATAAACTGATAAATTATATGGAGGCCATGCCTTCATGTTTGTGTGTTGTTTGTTTTAATTCCCCCCTTTCGAGTTTTATCAAAGCCCATTGCTGAAATTGCTCCCCTAAGTCTGAACTAGTAAAAAAACACTACCATGCCATAAACATGACCAATGACAGGCATAGAACCACAAGGAGGGACAGGATTGGTTTTTTTTTATGGGAGGGAGGGGTCGGACGATGTTAACCAACATGACAGGATGCGATCCTTAACGCTTACCTCACCAGAGCACTGCTGACCAACAACTCAAACACATGCCCCGCCCGGGTCCTGCCTACAGGTCTGGCTGAAAGCAACCAACAACGCCTTTTCACATTCTGAACCAGCACAGCTTTATTTACTTATTAATTATTATTCTGTTGTTCTTACAAATTATTATTAATTTTACCTTCATGATTTTATGCTATCTAGGACCTAGGCTTTGACAAGTCTATACCCAATGTAGTTGTTAAGATTTATTTACAGCCCGTGTTGAGGCTGTGATGAAAACCCCATTTAGGCATTTCAGGGACCCGCTTTTCACCTCCCTGCTTGGGGCCATTGGGTAACCCCATAATGGCCTCCGCATCTGGGGCGCCACTTCTTAACACCTCGCTATTCAATCAAAACCGATGCATACTAGTAAAATATCATAACCAGCTGCCCACACCAACCAGTGTGGGGATCCCTCCCATACCAGGTGGGAGGGAACCAAAACATGTAACTAAGCCATTGTCGCCAAACCAGCCATGTGTGACAAAATGTGGAGAATTGTGCCAAAGAACCGCGTTACCCGAATGTGCTTTCTGAATTTGCAAGGGCTGTCACTGCTGTTGGACATCCGAGGGTTCAAAGGTCAGCAAGTAGACCAAAATACCGCGGGCATGACCAACGAGTGGAGAAATGAGCAATAAGCAACACCACGCCCCAAAAAAGCAAAACCAACCGAAACAGGAGAAACCCCATGGAACAGAGGAGGGAGCAAACATTTAAACTACAACCATATACAAGATGTTTATACGTTATTTTCAATTAGTTATTATTATTTTGTGTATAGCGATCCATTTTAGAACGTTGAAAGCGGAACTCATCCAAAACAAAAGAACCCCCACTGGAAACGAGGAGGGGATCAGTTTATAACTACAGCATACAAATCCTGATTACAATTTTATTTTTTTTACTATTTATTTATTAATGGTATTCTATGGTTATACATTTTATAACCTGAAGGCACAACAAATCAACCAAGGGAGCCCTACGGGGACAGAGGAAGGAGGAGGAAAGTTTAACTAGCATACAAGATGCTTATTACATTTTATTTTATTTACTTATTTTATATTGGTATGGTTATACATTTTATAACATGAAGGCAAGAACCAATCAAAACAAGAGAGCCCCCACTGGAAACAGAGGAGGGGAGGGAGCAAATTAATAACTACAACCATACAAATATGACTTACATTTATTTATATATTTATTTATATTATTAGATTCATTTAAGTGGTATAGTTAACTTTTTTTTTTAACATTGCTTTTTTTTTTTTTTTTTTAATGTTTTTATATTAGTATTATTAATGTTTTTTTTTGCCTGTTTATTACGGTTTAATTGGTGTGCTTGTATTTTGTGTTATTTATTCTTATATTATTATTTATTGAGTGTATGGCATTCATATTGTTATTGTCTTGTTTCACTTGTTCCCATGTAGATTTTGCATGCCCACTACCTATCCTTTATTAACCTACCTTTACTAGTACTAGCCTTATTGATAATATTTTGATTTGTAATTACAAGTTTTTGCCCCATACTTATTTAGTGCAAAAAAGCTGCCCGGTATTCAAATGCCAACAGCTGTTATGAAAGCCCGGGTTTGGCATGCCCTGGCGCGCGCAAGTAAAAACACCGACCCCGCATGGTCGGCCTATTGAAAAACAAGGCGTTGCCATTCCCTCTGAAAAACACCACCACAACGCCCGTAACAGTGAAGCGGGTCAGTGCTTCCCGCAAGGGGAGGAAGAGGCCACTGAAATTAAACTACTAAAACAAACAGAAACACGTGGGGATGGGGAAAACACCTACTGTCAGACAGTATTGACTGCACAGGAACAAGACAACAATTTAATTCTACCGGAACGCATGCGGACACTACAGAACACAAAAGCCAAGCACGGAAACACAAGATGAGATTGACAAAACATCAGAGTTAGTACCGACTCACGGGTTATCTATGACTGCAAAGGAGAAGTTTTTTGATGATCGCCGCTGTTACCTGGCAGAGCTCTTCATAGGAATAACCCGTCGTTTTAGATTTGCACTCGAGTTCGACCTGGGGGCTTCTTCACGCTGTGCCAAGGCCACCGTCAGTTGTAATTCTCGTCGGAGAAGGCCCGGAAGGGAACACCTCACCAACACTGCCGGATATGGATCTGTTAATGGAGTAACTGAGAATGATACCGAGTCAAACATTTATGCCAACTTTCATGCTTTTTGGGTTTGGTCTTGCGCGTAAAAGGCGCAGCGAACGCTGCCTCGCGAGAGAATTATGAGTGGCCACGGGCCCACGGACCCGATGCCAGCTGATACCCTGCAGCGGTGTGATGAGACGAAGTTGAACATGTAGATACTTGGTTTCTCTGCATATATTGCAGTTAGTTCACGGATACCAAATCGCTTTCGTGGCACCTGCGGGATTTCATTTCGTGTATAGTTGTGGAGTTATTCCTAGTTGACAGAATTCGCCCTTTTATAGACGGTCTTGTCAATGCCACAGCGGAGAATTTTTCCACCGAACTATCCGGTATGCACCCTAACCTTTGGGGACCAGAGGTGGAAATTGGCGGGCAAACACCGCCACTAACGCGGGAAACCAAGCAGAGAGTATCTGATTGGCTGGGGGAGTCCGCGCTGAAATTTGCGAAGTTCCATTGTCCACCCGCAGCGGGGGACCGGCCCGCACAATTGGGCCTCATGTGAATGAACAAAGAGCGGTTGTAATATACTAGCTAATAAAAACGCCGTTAATTGAAAGTTCTGGGAGATTTAAACTACAGTGTAAATCAATAAAAACCCTAAATTCAGGGAAAGCTTTTTTTCTTGAAAGGTTAAAACATTATTTTTGCTTGATGTTTGATTTGGTTGTTAAGAGATAAAACAGGCTATCAGAAGATGTTATTTGGCGTCTTTCGGGCTTTGGGTTCAGAATTATGTCAATTTGCGAATAGACCTAAAACATTTCTGTTTGGCCACTTTAGCCATAACAATGCTGAGAGACTGACACCGAATCATATATTTTAACTCATTATACCAAAGACAAGTCACACATTGCAAGTTTCAGTTGGTATCGATTTGCTTCTTGACAAATAGCCCTCAGTTTGCATATAAAACCGGTCTATTATGCTAACATAATTATAAGTAAAATATCTTCACAAATAAAATTACCATTGCTCAAATCATAAAGAGTCAAGTTATTGAAAATCACTCCCACTGTAAATGTCTCAATCAGAAATCTATAATATCAATGTCAGAGATTTTTTTTTTTGTTTTACATTCTTAAGGTAATGGGAAGGATTTTGCACAAATACATTGTACTCAGTCGTCCATAACTTGTGGAGAAACGTAAAGCTGAAGTTAGTTTTTTAATAAATTGGGAATTAAAACTTAAAAATTCAAACATTGCACTGTTTGTGTTTCAAGCTCTGAAGATAATATAATGGCTTCACCTTTGGCTCCCATTGGTTTCGGGTAGGTTATGAAAACCATGACAGTCTTGCTGATCAAAGTAAAAACGTGGTCTTACACCAGCTATCTTGATCTTTCTTATTTGGGTAATGAAACATTTGGTTTTTTCATCGCCATTTCTTTATATATCGCCGGGCTATTTAATTTTTGTAATCATGTTAATTATTCTCTCACTTGGTATTGTTGACAATTAATTTGGAGTAAAGGTTGTTACTCAAAACCACTGATGAAAAGCATGTTCTGTATGTAAACGAAGCATCTTGTTTTGGCTCAAAAACGGCCAAACAGGATTTTTAAGTCTCTCAGCAAAATAGGTCATAACTTCTTCATCCAAAGTCCAAAGACACCAATATAACGTTTTCTGTATTAAGCTGTTTATTCCTCTTTATAACCGAAGCAAAACGTTTGTTAAGAGAAAACTAATTTCAGAATATTTGAATTATTTTTATCTGAATGTAGGGGTTTATGACTCACACTGTACAAGTGTATTAATGTACCCACTTAGACGATGACGGGTGTGTTAAAGACACAATCAGTGATTCACTCGAAAGAGTAAAAATATTTGAAATTTGCACAAAATAGCTTAAAAGTGAAGGATAAGTCTGTATAATTATCATAAGTTACTTTTTTCAACCGAAGAAAACGGCAGTGTTCAAAGATATGAATCTCCATTCAATTACGTGTTGTAGTACGGAGAATAATGACTAAGATGTCCCATTTTGTCTTTATTAACATAATTATATAGTTATTTCATTGTTCCACTTTGTCGGTATAATCCATATCCGTAAAATTCGCAGTCGTAGCCATTATGTAACTGCTAAAAGTGGTTCACTCTAATTGATGTTAAGACTTTGGCTCGAACAACTGTTAGAGTACAAAGCTATGCCATTTAATACGTGGATTTGGGGTTTCCTACCGGAAATCATTTTTACCGAAATTCCTATCCCACAATGCACCAACGATGTACGAGTAGATATGCATCACTCCATGCACGCTCGCGGTTTAGTGCGCCTCCTTTAAACTACGCGCACATTTTGTGGCGCAAAAATTACAAGGCAATCAAAGAGTACTCGTTACTGGTAAAATTTATGTATAGCAAACGGTTTTCGAACAGTTATGACAGAAAAATGACCGTATGACACAAAACACCATAGAATATATATGCGCTATTTATTTTATATAGAGTGCGCGTTGTAGGTAAAATTTTGGTAAAGATTAACATCCAGTCGGAAAACCCAAAATCCACATATTGTCTTGATCGTGGTTCAGGGCGGGGGTTTGTGGGAATCACTTTGCAAAGTAACGAACGATATGGCCTCACATTACGCCAGCTTCTGCAAAATATAGTAAGAGGGCGTTATTCAAATATTTCTCCCCTGTTCGGTGTTCGAAATCGCTCGTCTACAACCATGAATGCTAGTAAGACACGTTTTTACGGTAGTTTAAAATCTTGTTGTTGTAGACCTTTATGTTTTGTATGACAGTTGTTAATTTTTAATTTTCAACGTAATTAATGGTAACTTAAAAGATTACTCATTTAAATTACTCAATAAAATTAAATCCAACCCGGTTACACTTAATTTTATTAAGTAGATATATTGGAAATTATTTTTGAGTGCACCATTTAACATGGTACCCTTTTACACGCAACCTTTTAATTGCATATTCTTACGAGCGTATATATCATATTTTTGTATAAACTTGTTGCATTCAGTGCACAATGATTCAATTAAATTATAGGCTTCATGGAGAGTTTTGTATTTGCTCGCTTGCTATTGTATCCGTTCTTGTTTTGCCTTATTTTTTTTTTTTTTTTTTTTTTTAATCTGTACGGTGACCTCTCATGTTCTGCCCTCTACAAAATGGCCGCTGGGGAAGTTCCGGTTGTTTCAATCGCCGACTATTCAATTACGTGCGAGCCCGCTATCCATGTATAGAGGTCAGTGTTCAGGGCGGGGGTTTGTGGGAATCAGTTTGCAAAGTAACCAACGATATGGCCTCACATTACGCCAGCTTCTGCAAAATATAGTAAGAGGGTGTTATTCAAATATTTCTCCCCTGTTCGGTGTTCGAAATCGCTCGTCTACAACCATGAATGCTAGTAAGACACGTTTTTACGGTAGTTTAAAATCTTGTTGTAGACCTTTATGTTTTTGTATGACAGTTGTTCATTTTTAATTTTCAACGTAATTAATGGTAACTTAAAAGATTACTCATTTAAATTACTCAATAAAATTAAATCCAACCCGGTTACACTTAATTTTATTAAGTAGATATATTGGAAATTATTTTTGAGTGCACCATTTAACATGGTACCCTTTTACACGCAACCTTTTAATTGCATATTCTTACGAGCGTATATATCATATTTTTGTATAAACTTGTTGCATTCAGTGCACAATGATTCAATTAAATTATAGGCTTCATGGAGAGTTTTGTATTTGCTCGCTTGCTATTGTATCCGTTCTTGTTTTGCCTTATTTTTCATTTAGTGTGTAATTAATTAAATTCAAACTATGTAATTTCAGGTCTGTCATATCTATGGAAATTATCGTCTGTGTGAAGCACGGCAGACAAATCTTTTCACAACTCATAGTTAGTTATGTCATCGCATGGCTTGTTTTGCAGGTAAATGCAATAATATTGTGTGTTCATCAGGTATTTAAAAAATCTACACATTAGACGTCCACGATTGTAAATTGGTCAGAACTGATTGTGAATCTTTCAAATAAAGCGTGATTCCAAGCGCAATTTGTTTACTTCAAAATTTATGTTAAATGAACTGCAAAAGTCGGGATGCTGTAATTTTGTCATGGTGACGTGTAACATCCCAAATCTTCCTTCAAATCATTAAGGTTCAAGAAGTTTTTAACATACCAAAGCAAATCTCACTAATCTTATTTCACTATTTCTTATTTTTTCTATAGATGCTGATGACCTTCTTGTACATTTTTGGTATCGCGATTTTTAAAAATCGAAACTCGCTCGGAGGTCACCAAACTTGCAAAGATTACTTGATCTCCAGTAAGAAAATCTGTAATCCAAAACGAGTCGAGTTGCTTTATCAAGAACAAATCCGAGACTGACGGCAAACGTTTGACTAGCAATTGAAGAGTATAACCTAGAAATACCTCGTCTACTCCGCCTTAAGGTTATACCATCGGCTACGGCGGCGTCGTGCCCAGATCTTGTTGAAATTCTTTGAAAATCTTGGTATTGATGAATGAAACATGCATACCAAATTTATTTTTCCACAAAAAGGAGTTTTGAAATATTTCACTTAATGTGTTTTCACATTCCCGTAGATTTTGTCTTCTTGAAACTCCCAAAATATGTGGAGGAAAGTTCAATTCTTACTATATTATCTTGAAATCAGCTAGATCGATTATCTAGCGGATTTGATTCTATAGTTATTTGTCATTTTATTCGATGATCTTACCTTAAGGTGCGTTCAAACTTTACTGCATCTGCCCAAAATGTGGTAGTGGGCCATTCTTTGAGAAGTCCCACACGTGACCGTGTTCCTCCCATAACAAAACAAGCGATATAGCGAAAGTGGAAACATTATTTTGGTTAGGTTTGGACAAAACCTAACCAAAATATTGTTTCCACTTTCACTACAAATACACTGAAATGAAAGTGTTTAGAAAGTATGGACCAAAAACATGTTTTGATCATCTTTAAATCCTAAAACCTGCTAGAATTTAAACATAAGAAACTGTACTAAAAATCATAATATTCATTTAGGTTTTAACATAGGCAAAACATGAAAGATTGTCTATACTTTCTAAACACTCTCAATTACAGTGTACATATGGGTTGTTTTGTCACAGGGGAAACATGAAGTTCGGTCACGTGTGCTTCCCGAAGAATGGCCCTATTGTGGTATCTCCATTAAACTCAACTCATTTTAACTGGATTTGCAGTTAGTTTTCGTTGAGTCCGGCAGAAACGACCGTCTATTCGACACCAAAACTCACAGAGCACCGAACATTTGTTCCACACGCGACATTGGCAAGAAGAGTGCAATTTCCATCACTTCGAGCCTTCCTCCAAACCCCACATATTTTTTTAATATAAATTATCAAAAGAATTAAAAAAAAAAATGCACGATTTTTTTTTATTATATTCAAATCCTACCTTTTATCCTCAACTACATGAAACTATTTGACTAGTGCTATGAAAAAGTACAGTTTGGAACAAAAAGTATCTCAGCCTGTTTTTATCATATTGTGCCAAGTCCGATAATTTTGAAAGTTTTCCGAAATATGCAATTTTGTTGCCACGGCGTCCTCATTTTGTAACCCTCGTTGTAATCATCATGGAAGTAAATTGGGAAAAGTCTACTGACCGTACCAGTTGTGGTACCCACAGGACCAGTTCTTTGTACCCTACTGTTTCAAATTGTTTATATAATAATTTAGTATGCACGCAGACCACATTGCAATCTACTCTATGAAAATTATTGAATTTGTTAACTGTACATCTTGATAACGTAATAATTGGTTTACGGGGAGCCGAATAACTTAGTCTTGTATGTTCTTAAAAAGAGGTAATGATTATGGGCACTCGACAAAACTTATAAAAGTTTAACAATAAAGAGGTCAATGTGAAAATCGACGACTCTGTTTCAAAAAGGTTACTTTCATCGATGAGATACTTTCATGGACAGACGGAATTAGTTTTTTAAACCCTACCGGATATTTTTTATTCTTTAATAAGAGGGAGGGTTTTTTTTTTTTAAACATTCTGCCGAACCCATTTACTTACATGCTGTTTGGATGTGCTGTTGCTAATATCATCATACCGAGAGAAATGTTGGCAAAGCGCGCCGCCAAATAATTACTGGAACGGACTTCAAACTCTGATGGTCTCAACATCATGGAAAAAGATCATCGTGTTGACAAACAAATTGCCATGTACAAAATAGTCCACAATCTTTCCCCTTCTGACCAATCGCTTCATTACAATGACGCATGTTATAATACAAGATCTCACCATACACGACAAACTTTTCTTCGTAACAATTACAATTCAGAGCGCCGCTCATACTCTCATTACTGAATGGTGCCGTCATATTTGTGCTACAGCTTGGGGAGATTTCCGACCTTCTGCACTGTGTGTTCAGACGTTCGAGAGACCTTCTTAGCCTCTTAGGTGGTCAAAATTAACTATGCGCAATTGATGGAAAAAAAACAAATTTTCCGTGGAAAAATTTTGGGGGGGGTCTCGGCTATCTGAAGCTGAAAAACAGAATTCAAATCAGCCTTCCGTTGGTGAATGTTGTTGTTGTCTTTGGTTAGTAAGTTGCGCCATGAGTCATCCCGAAATTGGGGGTTGAACAAGTACTCCTACTATTAATTATGCGCGATATATGTGAGTAGTGAGATGTACATTTTGTGTCGGACTGTCGGTTGTCACTTATTCATCTGAACACACTGTCATTATCTATGCAGGTGACATGAAATTTTACTCTGCTGACATTGCAAATGCTGGCTATTTTCCACAGTGGAACCAAGTTGAATTGGGAAACGCAATGGGATATTGATTGCTGTCATAATGTTTTGCATTACCGTACAATGTACACAGGCATATTTTTACTGCATTCGGTGTGTGTGTATACTTCAACGCGGTTCATTTAAACTTAGGTCGGTCAGCCGTGTCTTGATCGAGCGCTATAAAATCCGAGTTTTAGTATAAAAGGAATTACTACACAGGCGCAAAGTGCCGTCGGTGACTAGAATCGATTTTCCCATACAGTAACCTTATACAGCTTCATAGAGTAGGTTTGTTTGTGCATAGCGTGGTGTATCTTACACGACCGATGCGATATCCTTGAATTGTTGACTTCATTAAAGTTGGATGTGGGCAAGGTGCTGGATCACTAATGATTTTTAAAGAAAATGTGTAAATTTGCCATAATTTGTATGTACAATTTTCAGTTTATTCATTTTGTATTTAGAAAGAGATGAGCCTATGTGCAAAGGGGGGTTGATAAAAAAAAAAATTGCAGAATCTATGCGATGCAAAACTAATTGCAATGTAACGCGAGGATCCAGTAATGATACAACTCCGAAAGAATACAATCCCAGGTTTAATATCTTGTGACTTGAATAGATTTACTTTATTACTTCGTATCTCTATTCTTTGTGTAGTTATTATCGTTTTTACGTGTCCGAACGATGCAAATTAAATTTTACACAAAAATATTTTTTCACCGAATTATTTATTTTAACTGTTGTGTCTCAAGCTTTACGATTCACAACAGGAATAATAATCTGTCTGTCTTGTACTTCAATGCTTGTATAACTTGATATTAAAGGTGATTGACCCAATTTAAAAAAACAAGATTTAAATTAGTCTCAATACCTTAAACCACTCCACTATACCACGACGATTCCTATCGTTACGAAAAACACCACACTCTTTGGAAATTAACCATCACTACACGTGTCATCAAGCCACGATTCAGTGATTGAAATAATATCTGGATTTTTCATGGATAGGCGAGCAAATGTTTGGGCTGATTACAGTACTAGCAGTGGTAAAAATTCTTGTTGGTGTTTATTATACACCTCCATCTCACAGCAGGATGGATTGCCATGACAATGCTTCAAGAAATCTTATAAGATGCTTATTCTTGTTGGTGACTTTACATTCATATTGAGGGTCAACTGGCATGCTGAATACAATGGCTAAGGGCACTTTTTTACTTTTGATACCACTGCATTTCAAGTGGGTTCACCCCAGGTCTTAAAAGAGCCCACTTATAGGGACCCTTCATGTAATTTGATCACTTTCTTGATTTAAGTGTTCAAGATCTGTCCTTTTGTGTTTCTTTCTTGGGGAGTCTACATTTAATTTGCATGACCACTTAGCTTTTCACTTGTTTTTGATATGATATCCCCAATAGAGTCGTCCTATTAAAGAGGGTATACCTGCCTATAATGCTACTTTGAGAGGATGAAACTATTCTTGTTAATGACCCTTGTCATCTTTGTTATGAGATGAAGATGTTTGATGCTATTTGGAATCATGCTGAGACTATCATTAAGAGCTCTATTGACAATCTGTTCCCAAGAAGACTGTTTATAAGCATAATATTTTCCCCGGGGAACAAGAAATTGAATTTGTGTACTAGGGAAGAATTTTGTACATTAGGGCTACGAAAGTAAATCCTGTGCTGCTTAGAAGCCATTTAAGGAATGTATAATAGGCTCAGGCAGCAATAAGAATAAGTTGTAATGCTTACACTAATGTAGTTCTAGTAGTGGTAAGCAGAATCCTAAGAAGTTCTGCTCATATGTAGCTGCTGTTCGTAAGGGTTTTGAAACTTCATCTTCACCATTGATCAACTAAGTGATTAGTGAACCTTGTAAAATTGCAAATCTTTCACAGCCTTCTCTAGTATGGTGGCGGTTACAAACCGCTTGATCTGAATTCTCTACCGATGTGGCCCTTCCATGGTGTACCCCCTCTTTCTTTTATCCTTTTAGAGTTGATGGGGTAGTTATGTTCTCAGGAATCTTGAAACCTCCAAGTTTCCGGGCCTGATGATCTTCTTCCTGTTTTCTTGAAATCCTGTTGCAATGACTTTCGCCTACATTATGCAGCGTTTAATACCCTTTATTCTGATGGCAAAGTTCCAAAAGCGTGGAAAGTTGGTAATGTTGTACCTGTGTTTTAAGGGTATGGCAACCTAAGATGATTTGGCAGTTGCCAGTATCATTACCAGTATTCTATTGTGGGTAATGGCAAGCTTATTGGTGTTCGTAGAATGTCCTTTATGTATAAAAGACCAATATAAAGAAAACTTTCGGGCAATCTTTTGGTTTTCGCAAGTGTAGCAATTGTATTACAAATCTCACAAGATTTTTTCATCTTCTTTCTGAATCACTTGAAAGTCGTATGTTCTCTTGTTGATACATTTCTTGGACTTTAGTTCAGCTTTTGATGGGGGTGGGGTGATAAAAATGTATTTTGCTATTTTCATTCTTTGGGCATTCGGGGTGCCTCCTCCAGTGGCCTCATATCTGTTTTTCTTGGACATCGCCAAAGGGTGTCTTCAAAGGTGTACTCTTCATAGCGGTCTTTTTGTTACAATCAGGGCATACCACAGGACTGACCTTGGTCCGATTCTGTTCTTGCCTTTTGTCAGTGATATCAATACTGTTGTTTCATCTTCTATTTTTCCGTTTGCGGATGATCACACTTTAGTTCGCCCTATTTAACAATGAATCTACCGCCATATTCTCCAAGAGGATATTAATAATATTTTCATTGAACTGGACAGTTCTAAATAAGCTGCCCTTAAATTTACCCAGTGTTCCACATGCATATATATAACTCTATCCAAGTACTCTGCAGTATTCCCTCTTATTCTATTGATGATACTACACTTGCTGAGGATCTCTCTTTTGACACCACATAGGTAATGTATGTTATAAGATATCTAAGCTCTCTGGTTTCATAATTAGGTGCACTAGAGATATGTCGTTTTCTGCCCTGTTCCATCTGTATACTTCTCGTGTGCCATGCGCATGTTCTGTATTGGCTAGCGTTTGGGTACCCTTTCAGTGAATCTCCTTAGATCGCCTGAGAAATTTCAGCGAAGGATAACTCGCATCCATTTCTAACGGAAATCACACAATTCCGATACTGGTCCTCCTTATGTAGAGCGGCTTCGTGAGTTGACTTCGTGAAACTTGAGTATGTTTTTAGGATTCAGAGTTTGGTTTTTGGTTATCAAAATTCTTAATAATATAGTGCCCGTTCTTTCATCTCTTTCATTCATGAGTTCTTTGGATAATTCAAGGCTTTTATACAGAATTGTCGAAAGTGAATCTTTTTATAATTGTTTTTTGCTCTATATTTTTTTCACTTCCTCTCTTGTGGAATGAGTGATTCCGTCAACTTTGCTTTTTGCTCAAATGTGGGAATTGTTCAGGTCTGGTTGTAAATGAATTTTACTTTGACTGCTGCTGCAGCCACAATAAGTGTTTTTTTGTAGTCATTCTATATATTATTTAATGTAATGTATTTATATCTCTACATTTTGTCATGTATTGTTTTATTTTATATGCATCTGGATATTTTTCATTATGACCGCCATCACTTTCTTTTTAATAGGAACAGGTGACTTAAGTGCTTGGGGTTTTTTCCGCCCATTCATTTTACCAGGATGACTTGCTTTATTGTATTTTTCTATTTTTGCAGGTGCAACGCATCATGTTTTTCGCAAGTAATCAAATAAATATTATTATATTCTCACCGCGCAAAATAATATTACACAACGCAATACACAATTTATCATGTCTCTTACCCAGCGCCTATAATTACACAGTGCAATAATTTATTACACCACTATTATTTACAAAACGCATATTTATCGAGGAAATAAACAATAAAAGGAGAACACAGCAGTGTTGTACATCTCGTTGAATCCCACAGTTTCCCAGTTTTTAAAGTTCACCTAATCAGGTCATGTGATCCACTTCTTAACACAAGGAAACCATGACATAATAATCACTTTAGCCCAAACAACAGTGCTAGTACTTAAAGGGACATAATTGCATGCTAAAAAAACCCTTTGACATAATGAAAAAGGACCCTACTGAAATCCCTTCCACGAGTTTGAAAACAATTTGGATGTTTACATTCTGTAAAACAGTAAGAACACAGGAAGAAGTTCCGGGGGAGGTGGCAGTTTTGTGGCAATTTGTGGAACAAGGATGGTGACATTACTACAGCATTTATCAACCCTCAATCCATCTTTCACTTGCCAGATCAAATCTTACTACAAGCCTAACGTAAATGCTGAATCCCGGTCTGAATACTTTTGAATGTGTCGCAGAACATGCTAGATACACTGTACATTCTTCAGGGATGTGAACCTTTGCGTTTCTGTTCCATAATTGCCACAAACTGCCACCTTCCTCCCGGAACTCTTCCTGTTTTTTACGTTTTTTACAGAATGTAAACATCCAAATTGTTTCAAACTCGTGGAAGTGATATCACTTAATGGTCCTTTTCATTATGTCAATTTTTTCATGCCATTATGTCCCTTTAAGGATTTGTTATCATGATCATGAAATGTTTTTGTTCTTCAACATCTTGAACACTTTTCATCCATAAGTAAGCCTACGGACATTGAGCACAGTACATTGTAGCACATTGCAATACATTATGGTATTGATTCAAACACCTTCTGCTTGGATTCCAACCTATATTTAGGCATGCGCATTATGATATATACATTTTGCATGTTTACGCCATAGTCGGGCTCCATAGACGACAACTGAAATAAGCGTCAAGAGTCAATTGAATCTAGTGTCTCTATTCTTCACCATGGTATGTATCTGTGAGTCCGGAGGACATATCTCCCTGCCACACCGGGAACGGTTGGAGCAGTAAAACGGAAACTTTTGTCTACAGTCTCTTGAATGATGCAAATTCGAGTTCGCCATTCGTGTTTCCAGCACCTTCAGTTTTCATCATTGTTCACTAGATATCCCTGAGAAAAGCTTATTCACAACTTTTTAGTTGTTCCCGACCTTGCGGTTTTTGTTATGAGCAATTACTTTTTCCCACGGTCCATAGTCCCTATGCAATAATGTCTGTCCGTTTACGGACAGAAAATACAAAATTGCGAATTCCTTACAGATACGGCCGAATTTTGCACGTACGATTAGGTACACATTGATTACTCATGTTAACGGTTCAGATGATTAAATCTCAACTTTTTTGAGTACAGTCGGGGGGACGAGGCTGTGGATCACGAAATGCCCATTTAAAGAGAGACTGGCCCATTTGAAAAATAGTGCGCCCTCTAGTTTTTTTCAAAATTGATAGTTTTGCATGGTTATCAAGTTTTCTACCATACATTAGCCCCCACCTGAATTATTGGCCCAAATCAGCGTGCTTATGGGTAAACAGGACGATTTTTATAATTAATAGGTCGCCGGCGACATAATTCAGCAGACACGCGGAAATGCGTGTAACACACACAAACGCACACAAAAAAAAACCGCCAGTGTTGATTCTCACGACATGCACTTTGTTTTGACCGTGTCTGTTACCTTTGTGTTTTAATATTATGAGTAAAACGTTATTATATTCTGTAATAGACACATTTGCTATTAAAGTTCCGGTGTAAAGGAGATTAGTCCCCCTGGAGAATATCGCCCCGGGGGATTGTGGTTTCCTATGGCAGGGTCCTTCGGACCCCTGTCCCTAGGAACAATAGCCCTACCCGGACCTACAGAACCGAGCGGTTCCTCCGGACCATGGCTTCTAGGGTCGTGGTCTTCACCCTGTGGACCCTGTTCCTAGGAATAACAGTCCTTGCTTTAATGTTGCCATTCTTCCAGGGTCAATAGTCCTCACCGCGTGGACCCCTCTCTCTACAAATAATAGTCCTTACTTCAATATTTTCTGGTTTTATATAGTTTAACCGGACTATAGTTCCTATCGGACTATAGTTCCTTTTACAACCATTTTTTTGGAAGTACCATTTCCTCCCGCTACTGTATTCCTGTATATCACGGTATGCCACATAGATATGATGAATACAGATGTTAATAAGAGTGTGATTAAATGGTATAAAAACAGAAGCTGACGTCAACCGCCTTCGTGGCCTAGCGGTAAGGTCGCTCTGACTTACGATGTAGATGAAATAGGTTCGAGTCCTAGTAGAGAATGTTTTTTATTTTAATTGTTTTTTACATTGGCCAAAGGTTTCAATTTCGAGTGTTTGCGGTATGTTTGCGGATCACTATGCCCTAGTTATGAGTTTCCACCGGACAATATTACACTTTTCATGTCCGAAGACCAACATTTTCAGGTATATAAACTTTTTTTTTAAATTTCAGTTCGGTGCTACGATCGTACGTACACCTCATAGGTAAAATTTCAAGTAAAGCATGTGCAATGCATTTAGTTAACCCTAACGCCAATTGCATCTCAAAATGTACATCTGGTGTGCTATTTTGTGTAAATGTTGTGAGAATTTTTTTGTACATAAATGTGATTTTTTAAGATTGCCAAACGTATTTAAGTAAAGTGAACCACACCCACAATCCACACATGCGCGCGCCACACACACATGCACCCACACATGCACACCCACCACGCACGCACACACCACAGACACACTTAACTACGCACACACGCAGCCCACACATGCACTCACACATTCACACCATACACACTACGCACACACTGCACACACACTCACACGCAACATGCAAACACAACAACAAGACACATGCAATTATATCACACAAATAGAAAATAGAGGAAACAAAGGAAACGCACATGCTCGAGCTTTCGCATATGAATTCAAAACATTGATACCCTGAACCCAAGTGAGTGGGTTTAGAGTAAATTAGATTAAAATGTCACAAGTTGTGAGTCTTTTTATCATTTGGAACTTCATGGAATGTTGCCTTACTTTGAACATTTGAGTCTAATATCTCTACTACATAAACCACGTCCATTGACATTGGTGAATACCCACTTCACCAACTAACCCTAATTTTAAGTAGCAAAATTAATTATTTAAATACTTACTTCCTTCAATCTATCTCATAGTAGGCTTAAAGTCAGCTTTAAACACTCAACGGTTAGTTTGTACTGAGTAAAGTGTGCAGAATAATTTATATGGCTATTTAATTAAATTTTGAATTTAATAAAGACTTTTTTTGTACAAGGACGGGTACAAAAACGGAACCTGAATCATGACAATAGGAAGTCCTCTTGGGTCTTTTCACACACATTTGTTATTTCTCCCATTTCTTGGATTCATCTTTATATATTCTTTCACCTTCCAGTGTTTCCATTTCTGGTATTTATTTCTTTGTGATTTCTAAGTGGTAGGTTATTCTCAGGCCAAACGGGTTTCCTGCCTACTCCTCCCGGGTATTGTTTTTGTGTGTTTGATGTCATTTGTGTATTAGTTTTTTATGGAAATACCCTAATAATTTGGAATTGGAATTGGAATATTTTAGTTGTAACCACTCGAACTATTACGGCCTATTGTTTCTAATGCCCATTTCTGGCACGTCCTTATGTGTGTAGGCCTATAATTAAACATATCGTTTGTGTGAACATATACGAAAACTGCATACCTAAACCTTTGTGTTTTCTCTGTTGCCATTGACTATGTGGTAGTAACACACGTGTACACTCCACGGTCGTCTAATAACCACTAACATCTTATGTAAAATGTTAAACACAATCCCTATATTTGCAGTGATTCTGGTCGTTAATGTTTTACGTTTGTGATGTTTTTAATGGCTTTCTATAAATTTTTATCTGTGTCCTCAATATGTATTATTAATTATTTGTGTTCTTCTCTTTCATACTATTTGTGGTAGCAGTAACAGCTAGTAGTAAATTACATTTTCTTTACATGATGGGATTTCATGTAAAATACAGATGCAGATTCAGATGTTTTTGAGAAGAGACATAGATGTAGGCTATTCCAGAAGAAGGCCCTACATCATAATTTTCAGACTTTCTCGAAGCAAAATTATTTAACATTGTATGCCAATTTGCTTCAACACATACTTAATTGCATCCTCACGCATTCCAACACATGAAAGATTTCAATAATTTTGACCAATTTTCCTTAAAAAATTCAAAAATTGTGAAACAAACTATGCGAGACCATCCGTTTTCCGGGCGCGGCGCTAACAAAAATCATTACTTTTTAAGTTGATTGATATATTTAATTAATTCATTATAAAATAATCACATCAATTAACAAAAAAGTAATACAACATAAACAAAATTAAACGGTAGTGTGCCAAGTTAGCATTTTCTATATACTCGGAATTTCTGGACAAGATGTATTATCAATTTTAAGCATTTGCTCTGAAAAAGTCATCGACTCTATGTGGTAGTAACATACTTGTTCATCGTGATATATGGTAACTATCCTATATGTTAATATGCTACAACAAATAGGTTTTAATTTATGATACTTATTGTTGTTTTTTATTATTATATTAAAATTGTTATTATTATAAGCATTCTTATTATTATTAGCCTGTGTAGCATGTTAGGGGAAATTGGCTATTGTTATGAACTATCGATCTTACCTTTTCTGAATCCTTAAAAAATTGGGTTCGCTATTCAGAATTTCAAAAGGGGTTAAACTTCATTCTTTTTTTAATGTTTGACTCCTGTACAAACTGTGTCTTGGCCCCTCTCCTTAAGGCATCCTTTGCAGCACTTAAGAATCACTTTTCTGGGGTTCCTGTCAGCTGTCAACACTCAAACCATTGTACTTGAATGTGTTGCAAATGTCTGCTAGCGCCCAGGGTATATGTAGTAGTAAATGTAGTAGAGTAATGTAGTACGTCGTCTTAGTATCTCATTGTATTGTATTATGTCAGTAGTATGCTAGTACTCATGGTAGTATATGTAGACCTCGTAGTCTGAAGTATAGTCGTCTGGTAGTAGTAGTCTGTAGTTGTAGTATGTCGTAGTAGTATGTAGTCGTCGTATAAGCTTATGTGGGGGTTAGGGGAAATTCGCCGTTCTTATGCACTATATAATACGTTACGGGGGAAATTCATTTCCCTTCCGTTATCCTTTGTTTGCGCTTTATTCCCGTCATAGGATATATTCATTCATGCAAATTAAAAATAATCCACAAGACTAACCTAGAATATGAATATGATTCATTAATTCATTATAGTCTAAGGAATAATTCAAATTTCCCCTAAGTGGCATTCTAAGGTAATTCTTATTATACTACTAATATTATTTAATAGTCAATATTTTAACTTTTTAATTTATTTGGATATGCTGACCCATATGTAAGCGCAACAGTTTGAGGTCAAATGTCATGCAGGGGAATTTGAACTTATTGCAATCAACATAATCACATATTCATCATTTTTTGTACTCTCCTAGAACTGTGACACAATGATTACTGAGCAATGGCACCATGTGACTCCGACATGTAAAATGTCACCTGGGGTAATTTCATTCACTGTCGGTCTATAAATCACAATGGATTTTAAAGAAATTGGGAATGATGGAGGCTTTGGGGGAACTTCCTTCACAATGTGAGGTCACAGGGGATCTTCGGGTCGTGTGGGTAGGGCGGGGACTAATTACGCCCTACCCAATCAGAGTCTGCTTCAATTATAGATTGCAACCAGTGGTGGAGATTTCTGCGGTCTTTCCATTGTTCGGGGGATGCTCTATTCACGAATGAATAGAACATCCTCTTGAAAATGAAATCATGCAGGATCTCCGCCACTGAAAAGTATGTATTACATGCTTTTTAGGTCACCGGGTATTTGAAAATTTAATGTCAATTTTAACTAGTGGGGATTTCATGGAAGAAATAGAGAAACACAAACCTATCAAATTGTTTTTATGCTTATGTGTCATTCATATGTTGTACTTGGTTATTATTTTAGGGCTACAAATCCTATGCATGTTAGTGGTTTTTATCAAGAGTAGGTTCATTTCTCAATAGAATTCTTTAACATTCTTCGGACTGGCCACACCTTCCCCCCCCCTAAGGAACGAGTGTACCTAGGACATGGACGATAATTCCTAAGCACTGGTAGCCCGTCCACGTCGGGCTTGGACATTAAGTCCTAAGGATCGATATTCGCCCTTGGACTTGGACACTACTTTCTTAGTGAATTGTAGTCCCCGAAGACATGACGCTAATCCCTAAGGAAATATGTCCACCTCTGACAGGGCATATTCCTAAGATATGAGAGTCCGCCCAAATACAAATCTGCAAATATCCCCAGGACTTATAGTCCACGTCGGAATCGGACACCGCTCCCAAGGAGCTGCAATCCACCCTGGCAGGGCATTAATTCATAAGGACTAATTGTCTGCCTACCTTCAGACAATGGAAATAATTCCTAAGGTATAGTCCAGGGTCGGGATTGGACCCTAATCCCTAAAGAGCAATAGTCCACCCCTGACAGGCATTAATCCCTAGAGACTTGTAGTCCCTACTTTCGGAATGGACCACCTAAGTTCCTAGACTGTGTCCATGTCGGACTTGGATATTTTATTCCTACGGCCTGATAGTCCTCTTCGGACTTTCATCCCACTTGTAGGACTACATTCCTATAATCATATGTCCGGGGACTAATAGTTCCAGTTTGCACATCCCCCGGACTAATTAACACCATAACTTAGTGTCTCCGGACTATGGCTATAGGGGACAATAGCTCCTGCCACACCGGCCAACATTAAAAGTTAGCCAACAAATTGCCTGGATGCCTTTAGCCTATATTACTGCCCCTATGCGCTTTGGGTATGTGTAAAGTGTTTCTCTATTCTTCCAATGGCCTAGACTACATACAAGCACATTGAAAGACATTTCATATTTTCTGAAATGTGCCAGTGCCGCTTAAAGGGCCATGGTCCGACGCTAATAGCCTTGTCCCCCGAACCACAGATTTTACCGGAAGTTTTTCGGGTTTTCGTGTCGAAGAAAGTTACTTTTTTTCATTTACCTCAATGGAAATCTTAGGGCTAGTTATGAGCGAAAACGTGCCACATTTTGTCGACCATATTTAATTTTACACCGTAACAACACATCCCATTTACGTGTCGTCTTCTTGGCACACAGCGCCCGCCATTGTTGAATCACGGTCGGAAAGTAATTGAGCCACCGCGACCTTGGCCAAATCTTCACTGCGTAAGGGAGTTTCAACACAATCATAATCGGCTGAGCGTGGGAAACTCCACGTACACACAGTGTCAGATAGGCGGTTGATATTCGGATTTTTTGTACATTGGGTACAACTGGTAGATTGCGCAAAATACTTGGCCTATCGTAAACGATTTACGCACCAAAATTTCCTAACTAAATTGTCTCGTTAGGTGACTAGTTTATAATATATGTTTATTTTTGCCACACACGCACTCAAAAACTAGTGAGCTGAAAAGGGGTCTTTTTTTGTGAGGAACCAGTGGCGTAACAGACTGGGGGGGCAGGGGGGCGTTGCCCCTGCACGACTTTGGCCGGAAAAAATTGCAAAAATCATGCTAATCAGCCGTTTTTTAGCCCTCTGACCGGGAAAAATGGGCCTTTTGGGACCCCCCGAGAGGAAAATTTCCCAAGACAAGACTGGGAAATTTGTCCCCTCAGAGCGGGCAGGCCTGTTCCGCCACTGTGAGGAACCCGTTTCTAAAATCATCACTTGTCCACCTGATTTTTTTTTCGTCGATTTCGTGTCGCGATATCCAAGGTACCGCTAAACCGTTTTTTTTTTCCATTGGGTCTTGTTCAAGCCAATGCGCAAGATGCCTTTAACACAGCATTTTGCTGCTGGGGAGTCCCATGACGTAGCGCATCTCTAAGAATAGCCGGCCATGCAATTAGCGATGCGGATACGTAATCGGCGGCGCTGTGTCCCAGAGTACAGATCCTATGGGAGCGTAAATGGGTGTTGAGTACCTGTCGGCGTATAAAATCCACGTTTTTAGCTCTCACGGCCAAATGGATTGACAATTTTACGATCGGTTTTTTGGGGGCGAAGGCCATTCTATCACGATGAAAACTTTAATACACTTAAATCGGTCATCCCCCTTTTAAAACTGAGTGTGTGAAAGGAAATCCCCTTTGGGACTAATGAACGGTTTTTGGGGGGACTATGTGGAAAACGGAAAACGCGTATTCTATGGCCGCGAGAGCGACTACTGGACACAACTGAAGAAAAACAACTTGCTACTTACCTAATGTTGACTTTATATAAATTATATAATATAATGGTAATAAGTGGTTTATTTAATCTCGCATCGTAGCCTGTAGGCTTAAATGCCAGAGACAGTACCACAAACAGAAACAATGCAACTTTGAGCAGCACTTAATCAGCGCCAGGTTGAGACATCCAAGCAAACTAACCACACACTTTCAATTGAAACATCCAAGCTATCTTCGATGTGAAACAAATGTATTTTAGGTCAACATATATTTTTACTAGCTACATTACATAGCCGTTTGTCCCACAAAACGCAACCTTGGTGGCAGGCGCCCTAAGTTTTGAACAAAAGCACGTGGATACTTATTCTTTGTTGTAAGTGGTAAGATGTGGACTGTTTAGCATATTCCCTGAAAATTCATGAAGGTAGAGTCACTATTTTTTTTAAGATATGACCCAGAATCAAATAACCTTCAGGACCCATTTAAACCAAATTGGGAGGCGCTATTACTACAAATAGGCACTGTAAACATTTTTGGCGCCCAGAACCAACCAATATGAATCTCTAAGTCAACAACATTTCTTCCCTTTTTAAAATACAGGGCTGCAACAATATTAAGATATGAAATGTTTCCATTGGTAATAACAGCTAAAACATGCATTTTAACACCCTTAAAAGAAGAAATTAGAAATGGATATTTTTGTGAAAACATTTGCCCGTTCCTGCCTCATTTGCTCTGTAAAGAAATTCAAGGGCCGTAGCCAGGGGGGTGCGGGGTGCGACGCACCCCCCCCCCCCCAAAACATGACAAAGGCCGCTTTAATGTTGAAGGTCGCTTTGCCATGTTTAAGGTCTTTGTTGTCAACGGTTTGTCTTAAGTGTTTTGGTGGTGCATGTATCTGACTGATAGCATGACTAAGGAGCTGTTAACCATCGCATACGATTGTCGTGGTTACTATACTGTTTGTTTTTCTCAACGCTGCGACAAATTTGTTCTCTCCCCTCCCACCCCACCCCCCTCCCCACCCCCCCCCCCCCCCCCCAACCCCAAGCCCGCTCTTTAGAATTTGGAGACTGACCGGTTAAAAATTTTTGGGTCAACCGGCGAGCGCAACGCGAGTCCGAAAATTGTTTTTGGTACGCAAAGGTCACGCTTTCTGCTGCAAATCCGCATCCCCCCCATAAATTCCTGCTACGGGCCTGAAAGAGAATTTGGGGCAAATTAGAAAAATTCTTGACAAAAATAACTGATGCTTGTCTCCTTCTTTTATAACATGTCGTTTGGACAGTGCAAATAGCCTTCTATCTGGCCTACCTGATCTAGATATCAAACTTCAAAGAATTCAGACCTCTGCAGCTAATGTACTCGCACTCGAAAGCATGATCATATAACTCTCATTTCTCCGTGAACTGCATTGGCTTCCTGTTAAATTATCGCATCATGTATAAAATCTTGCTTCTTACATATAAATGTCTTCATGGTAATGGGCCAATCTCTCTTCCAGAACTTATCAGTATTATACAACCGTGCTCCCGCAACCTTCGTTCTTCCACACAATTACGTCTTACTTACTTGCTTCGCTTGCATCCACCCGATATGGCCGGCGTTCCTTCTCTATTGCTGCAACTGAACTATGGAACAGTTTACCGCTTCATGTGAAACTCTAATACTGTTGTTCAATTTAAGTCATCTTTAAAGACTCATTTGTTTACAATGGTCTTCTAATATTTTTGGTTTTTCTTCATTGTTTCATGTATATTTGTGTTGTACTTTTTCTTTGTTTGAACTGTTGAAGCGCTTAGAGATCTTTCGATGTTAGGCGCTATATAAATATGGTTATTATTATTAATTTATTATGTATGATCAATAAAACTCTTCGTATTGTCCAAATAGACTGCCTTGGATTAGAGCTAATCATTCATCATCATTAGGTGAACGGCACACAAATATATTATCCCAAAATTTAATGACAGAATGAATACTTGAATTGCTATGTGAGTTCTGTGTTGAAACATAGGTTTTACTTCATAAAGTTGAGAATGTAACATTTTTTGTTGTCAGCCCCACGCATTTAGAATTGCAAGCCACGCTTTATCAATTTATGTAATGTGGAGTTTGTCTATGACTTAGTCATAGTTTTAATATCGTCCTTGAAACATATTTTATCACAATAAATTAATGTTTTATATTATCAGTTAAATAATAATTATATATTCAGTCATTTGACCCATTGAAGTTCTTCTGCAAGAAATTTGGCAAGTAAATGTTGAGGTGCAATAAATATTGTATTTGCCTTCTTTTCTTCATTGCCATTCTTGTGGTTAACCAGCTCCTCATTTTTGTTGTAAATGGGGGTTCTGCCGGTTACTTGATTGTTGGGGTCATATCTTTAAAACTCTTGCTCTACCTTTATGAACTTTTCAGGAATATTAGCTAACAGTCCCATCCTTACTTACACAATATAAGACGTCACGTACTTTTGTTCAAACTTATGGTGCCTGCCACCGACTCAGTGTTGGCGGTTTTTTTTTGTTTGACCAAGGTCATCGAATGAGACCATAACTTTTTACCTGTGGCCATTAACATATTCCTCTTACCTCCCACGGTGAATGGACAGACCTAAACTTTTAATGGGGTCTCATTTATTTTGAAAACAAATTACTATAGTTGATGTGCGTTTTGTAAAGCTCACAGCATCAACACCGTTTTCATAGTTCATTTTAGATTTCAACCCCAGGGTGACCTTGAACAGTAATTATCTTATAGCTATTGAACGAGAGTTTCCGTAACCTGACCCATCTGACACACTTTTTCTGACACACTTATGAATTCAGATACCTTAACGGAATAAACCTGTGCTTTATTCCGTGAAGGGTTTCCGAATTTCCCAGTATTTCGCAGTATTTACTCGTATTTCTCAGGATTTTCCACGGGAAATACTAGTATATTTCCCCGGAAATAGCCAACCCTGCTTTATGGACTAAATATTCAAAGGGTTACCATTTGCTAGATCTACCAAAATTACTCGACCTGACAGCGGAATTAAACAAAAAATGACTTGCCTATCTCAGTGATGTAGACGTGCTTGTCTGCCTACTAAGAAGCCAATAAAAATATTAGAGCTATTTCCCATATAGCTCGGTAAGTTTATTTTTTATTTTTAAAAAGTACTGACGAGACTTAATTGAAACGCAAGTTTTCTTTGGATACTAATAATATGGGTGAAGAAGGTTTGTATATCCATTTGCGTGTTACTGTCACGCACGAATGTGCCTGTGGACATGACAAAATATACGCGAATCAGCGTATTAAACACTCAAATTGAGTGAAAATTTCAGACAAGCTAAAGTAAGTCAATATGTAACATGTGTAATGCTGAAGTAATTTCTGACAGCGGCACATTTCAAAGACCTAGATTATGTACTTTGTTGTACTTCTGAGTGTGATTTATGCAAAATAGTACTATTTTCAGCGTGTTCAACGTCGCTTTTTTCCTTACAGGGTTCATAACTATGAGTGAATTTGTGCTTTAAATCGTAATATGGTATCCTTTTAGGTGACCAGTTACAGCAATGTAATCAGAACATTTGATTCAATTTTGTGTTTTTTTTTCGTCGAAGACCAGAACTTGTATTTATGTGAAATTTTATGACGTCATATTAGGGTCACATCCCGTAAATATACAGGAAATAATGCCACTGACGTTCCTACTGCACATGTACTGTATATTGCTATAGCACCTGCTCTATGGTTACTATGGTAAATTATAATCGATACACATCATTGACTCTTTTCTTTAGAGGAATATATTAAAAGGTCAGCTCATTTGAATTAGTACAAACGTTCAACGATTAGTACTGTATTACCGGCTATAATGGCTAGTAATAAACATACTATGCATTCAGTGAATAAAATTAGCGACCGATTTCGCTATAAAGAGGAAGATACTACTTTGGTATTTTTCTACAAACCGCATGTAATCATACTGCTACTTGCTGTAATCGGCACAACGATTTACGCTGTCTATACCCGGTGAGTAAATGCTGTCGTACAAATCAGACGAACGAGTCTAGACTGAAGTATTCCCACATTGATTAAAAAGAAATAACATGATAAGTTTTGGTTTACATAATGTGATAGATCATATTGAAATGGTTCCCAATAGTGACATTATTACAATAAATTAACTAATTAGAATGGGAAAATATATTGGGAAATAATGGGCGCATCCATGTTTCCAATAATCTCACGGCCAGTGTGACTCGCGGCCAATGTGTATATGTTAGTCGGTGTGAAAGGAGACGTCAGAGGCTTTTTCTATTGAACAATATTTTCCGGATCGATCTGGTAAAAAGATTAAAACTGTTTAATGCTATAATGGAATTGTCCTCCTGTATTTCTTGCTGTTTCCCTGTAAAATCCTTCCATTAGAGCCACTGACGGCCATATTGGTAATCCCAAAAGAGCACAAACAGGAGGTTACGAGCCAGTCATTTACACAAAATGGAGGTTAAGAGCCGGTTATTTACACAAAATGTGTTCCCATGTGAATAAGCGACAAAACAGAGTACCGAATCAAGTCAATTCAATATTTGAAATGGGATAATGTGAATCCATGGACAGACTACTTGATTTAAAAGACTGTAGCTTGACCTATACCTAACTGATGGGAATAATCTTTGTAGCGTATTAAAGCTATAATAACAAGCTTTCCGTCGATACTACGTTTAATAATAAATAATAATTGCCACTTATAAAGCGCTACAAGCGCTGTACATAATCACATAACACAAAAGAAATGCAGTTTCTTAATTTTTAAATTATTTGAAACACACTAAACATAAACACAATGATTTTAACATGTCAATTATTAAAAAAAAGGAAGAGGTTCAGCATATGACCAATTTGCCACCCATACTATCTTATGCGGATACACCGGAACCACCAACCACTAACCGTTGTATATATGTCCAAGCGGATCAGCGCACGTTGATATCACAGTCTCTAGCCCTACCTAACTGATAACAACCTTCTAAAACCTAGGCTAATGGAATACCAAGAAGAATAAGAACTAAAAAAGTAAGAAGAGAAAACTATGAAAGGTAAAAATCACTTAAGCTCATTCACTGCACTCTAATAAAAAAAAACATGTCTTTAGTCTAGTTTTAACAGTGGAAACAGTTGGTGCATTTCTAACATCCACCGGAAGGCTGTTCCACATACGAGGAGCTTCAATGGCATAAGTCCGGTTCCCATACATAGTCTTACTTTGTGGACCAGCACTAAGAAGACCTTTCGACGATGAGCGTAGAGAAATAGTTGGTTTATTATCCGAGATAAGTTCAACGAGTACTTGTGAGCCATACCATTTCGTATATTATAGGTAATGAGATTTTGAAACGGATGCGGTATTTAACTTTTAACCAGTATAGATTGTTCAGAACAGGCGAAATGTGACCATATCGGTTTGTCAAAGTGACAAGTCTCGCTGCTGAGTTCTGTACACGTTGTAAAGGAGCAATATGACTGAAGGGAAGACCATACAACAGAGAATCATTACAGTCTAATCTAGTAGACACAAAAGCATGAACCAAGCGCTCTGTGGTAGGTTGATGTAAATACCTACGGATCCGTCCAATTATTGTTGATTACAAAAGACACAGCGTGCAATGTTCCTAATGTGATCATTAGTGTCCTATCCAGTGTAACACCAAGATACTTAGCAGAGTCTGCATTCTGGCATCACCGATAACAATACCGGTAGACTGGAAGGCGTGAGATGCTTAGAATGAAAGAGCACAATCTCCGTCTTCGAAACATTCGGCATAAACCTATTGGTGATGGCCCAATTTGTTTCCAATTTGTTGATAGCTTCAGATGTCTTGGACTGCAATACTAAATACAGTTGTGTGTCATCTGCAAAATCATGTGCGCAACTTCGCTATGTGCACCAATGACATCACTCAAAGAACCATTATAGGATGAAATCATGAGGCCCCTTGACACGTCCCTGTAGGGTACCGCAATGAGGGATACGAATGTCTGAAAGCCTATCTTTCACAACAAAAGTATTATGATTTGCACCATGTAACACAGTGTTCCCGATGCCGTACCAACTATGTAGACGCTCGAAAAAGATGGAATAGGTGATGGTGTCAAATACGGCAGAATAATCAAGCAAAATCAAAACTGCTTCATTTACCCTTCTTGTCTACCGCCAAAAGTAGATCATTCACTACACGGAGCATGGCTGTTTTAGTTGAATGGAACTGGTGATATGCTGATTGCATATCAGAATAAAGGCCATTTTTATGTATATAGACTTTTAGTTGAGATGAGACTGCTTTCTCGAGTTTCTTGGAAAAGTTCGCAATGGCCGATAATTTTTCAGATCATTAAAGGTGCTTGTTCCGATTTATGTATATTGTGTTCGCTACTTGATATGACAGACTGGCACTTGCACATACCCCCCATCAAGTACCGTGGGCAACAAAGATAATAATGCATATTGTAAAGCCCTATTCAACACTGTGCTAATATTGATGGGTAACCATTAAAACGGCGGTATTTTGTTTATATCTTGGGAATGAAATGGATTTGAGGACTCAAATTTCAGGACGACAATGAGAAAAATACGGCCTTTCATCTGATATCAAAATTGGTACTACTTCCGGGTAAATCGGGGGTCCCAAAGACGATCGGAATACGCACCTTTAACATCAGAGCCCTGTTTTTTTTTGATTTGCGATTTTACATGGGCCAACTTATAAATTGATGGTACAATCCCTGAGTTCAAAGATTCGTTGATAATTTTTTGTGATATAAGGAACCACGATGTCTAAACAACCTTTCAATGTTAGCATAGGATCCAAGTCGTACGTCGATGAAGATGATTGCATTTTAAACAAGATCCCAAACACAATCCTCTGTCACTGACCTTCTGAAAAAGCTTGTCAATACACAGAGAGATTTCAGTGCGGTAATTACTACATTTGGATTCTTCAATCAGTTCTTTGTACATCTTACATTGCTCAAGGAAAAGATTTTTGTCAACTTGAAGGTTAGATTTTGTCATTTAGCGCGCTAGCTTTTTTTGCTTCCCGAATCTTGTCTGTATACCATAGTGCATTTGGTTTAATCCTTCCGACTCTGGTCTTTTGAGGTGCGTGTTTGTCAAGTAACTCACGCAGCACCTCATTGAACAGTATTAGTGTAGGCTACTATGTAATTTCGTGTTTTTTTTCTGTTAAAAGCAAAATTCCTCTTGATTCATTGTGTTTTGGGTGTAACATGTTGGAAAAAATATCTTGGATTTTTTTCAAAACGTTTTAGGGTGTCAAATTCAAGATGGCCGCCAAAATACATAAATTCCATTATAATTAGTATTCTAAAGGCAGTATGAGGTCTAAATTGACGACAATACCCATATTTTCGATACCAAAGAGTTCAAAAACAGCTAAATCAATATGGCAATTACATTGAACAAATCCAAGATGGCGTCCAAAATGGCCGCCAAAAAGCTATGTTATGAATTAAACGCTGCATTAACACCAATCAAGATGAATAGGATTCAAGTTAATGGGTGTATATCTTGTGGTGCTATAGGAACCCACATCTGACATTTTCTTTTTTGTTCACATACTTAAAATCCAAGATGGCGGCCAATATGGCCGCCGGAAAGCGCTATTAAACAGAACTGGTAATTTAAGACTAAGTTATTATACATTTGGGGCAGAAACATGACAGAAGAAATAAATTCCAAACATTTCTGTGTTGCTAACGCGCTTTGAATCCAAGATGACGGCCACCGTAAGCACTGATAATAGTAAAATTGTGTATGTTTTTTCACATAGATCCATGTCATAACAATAATTTTGATAACAATTAAAAAACTCCTAGATGTATACTTTGGACCAAAGGAACTCATTTACCATTTATGGTTAGAAAACATATTACTTCAAATCCACAATGGTGGCTAATATAATAGCTTCTGTAAGCACTTTCAATAGCTTAATCTGGTGGTTTTTCATACACCTATTTACTTATGTTATACACATTAGGAAATTTGAATAAAAAAATCATAAATTTTAAAGTTTTATAAATATTTTACAAATAAATTATAATTTTGGACATTGAAAACTACCATTTTGCTTTGTTTACATGTTTCAAATCCAAGATAGTGTCAAAATGACAATTGCGTATTTAAAACACTCTTAATCTATCAATAGCCCAAACTGGCGATTCTTCATAATACCTACGTATAATTATGTTATATGCATCAGGAAATTCGAATGAAAATATAAACGAAGCAACTACACATGAGCTCTTGTCTATTACTTTCGTTTTTAGACCCTTCAACTCCAAGATGCCGGCTAATAATGACCCTTGTAAGCACTATCAAGAGCCAAAACTTGCTATTTTTATATATACCTACACAATGTTATACACATAAGAAATTTGAATGAAAATGCAAATGAAACCGTAAGAACTGACTCTAAAATAGTGTATAGTTTCATACAGCCATGTGATCCATGGTATTATGATATTGTAATCAAAACACAAACAACATCTATACTTTTGAACACAAGGAACTCATATTATTTTTGCTTTGGTAACATAATTCAAATCGAACATGGCGGCTAATATGGCCATTGTAATCACTATCAATAGCCTAAACGGGTAATTTTTCATGTATACATTTGTTATGCATGATAGGAAATTTTAATAAAAATATAAATGATGCAACTCTATATCCCTTAAATCCCAAAATGCCATTTTCCCACTTTTCAAAAATCACGGAGCGAACCCTTGTGTTTAGAGTGAAAATATAAATGAAGCATCTAGTCATCCTTTTAAGGGTTTTTTTTTGGGGGTTATACAGGGTTATATTTGGCAAATTGTATTTATCATTTAAAGTTTTAGCTTGAAATATAAGCTTTCATTTGCTTCATGTTTGACTCAAATCTGACATTCGGTTCCGTAGTTATGGCAGTTTTAGTCAAACGACATGAGCGAAAATGTAGAACATTCCTTTTGTTTTTCTTTATTTTTAATTCTTATGTATTTTATTGTTTTATCGAGTGATTCTGAACACATCTTTGGCGAATTTCTGACACAAATTCTTCTACTTTTAATAAAAAAAATTATCAAGACCTTTCATAAATGTTTATTTTAATGTTTATTCTAAAGTCTATATGCAAAATTAAAAATAATTTGCAGTAATTAATTAATTATTTAACATTAATTATCAGTCTTAAGAATTATCTGAACTTCAACCTGCATTTTTGAACATTTCGATTTTTGCAAAGTTCTCGCACGCAAAACATGATTTCTCGGAAAGTATAAGGGATACAGACTTCAAATTTGGACCAGATGTTGCTCTAATGTTGTTCTTGAGATTGAACTAAAATAGATGGACTATACTGACAGGAAGGCATTTTTTTCACACAAAAATTGAAAGTCCAATTATTTTTTTCAATTTTCGGCAAAATATGTAGAAAAACCTGTGGATTACCCCCTTACCAGTTGAGTATGAACATAGTTTAGTTCATTCACAAGATGTTGAACCTATAAACAATTTCCCATTTGTTTATCTTGATAGCATCAATAGTTTTTGAGTTAGAATGTTTTGCGTAATCCAAGCTAGCAAAATCTAGGTTCCAATATGACCGCCGGTTACCATGGCAACCAGTCACATGACCAATTATTTTTCAATTTGTTTCAAATTCTGACAGTATAAGTAGTAAGACTAGACACTTAGATTAACATTTTAACTTCGTTATATGCAGGAATTATCAGTTTTACTTTTTTGCTGTTCATAACCCAAAAAACCCCTTAAACATGAGAAACCATATCTACCATTTTAAATTTTTAACATTCTTCAAACCCAAATGTGGCAATTTTTCATATATACCTAAATATATATTGTACACATTAGTACAGAAGCAACTAGATACATACTTTTGGACACATGAAACTCCTACCAAGTAAGTTGTAATTAACATGCCTTAAATCCAAGATGGTCACTAATATGGCCATTGTCACTATCAGTAGCCAACACTGGATTTTTTTCACATAATATAAATGAAGCAAAGTTCTATAAACTTTGGACACAAAAACTCATTTAAGTTTTGTGAACATACTAGCCAAATCTGACGATATTTCACATATACTACCTATCTCTCCATATTTTTATGTTTGTCCCATAGACAAAGAATGGGACAATACAAAGGTTTGCCCTTGCCTCACAATCGTGCGTCGGACAAAGTCCTTTAGTCTTCATAACAGGTTTCTCCAAACCACCATAGGTTTTCAATGTGGCCTGGCTTTGAGAACAGTTCATTTCAACACCCTGGGTTACTTGGAGACAGCTTTCCCCTATAACATGTGTAAACCATAACCACAGATGAGCCATCTGTAAAGCCAACATGCAATGTCTGTAAGCCACATATGCAATATTTAGTATGACAAGCCACATATGTAAAATAATAAAATTGTTGATTTTTTATATGGAAATATAAGGAAATTATATTAACTTTGTTCATTTTCACCAATTAAATTGTAAATATTACTACAAAAGCCAAAATTAATTACATCATTATATACTATCATCAGAGAACCTTGTACCAAGTATGAGGGCTGACATTACTATATTTTGGATAAGATATACCATTTAGCCTGGCTTACTAGCATCAGTCTAGGGATCAATTAGAATAGTGGATTAAGTGTGAATCAAACAGTTAAAAAGGGCTCCTAAAGTCATACCTCAATAACTCTGCCTAAACAATTGTTTGAATATTAACTAAACTGTTGAACCTAAGTCAGTTCCCAACTCTAACGCTCGCAGGCCATCCAATATCTACGATAAATTTCCATATTAATAATTGATTATGCAATAAGGCTGATACTTGAGTGCAATCAATCTGAAGTTTAAATACTCTAGGATGCCTGAACTAATTAAATGAAAATACCCATAATATTTTGCTATTTGCCAGCATAACATTTGAATAAATTCTGTAATTAATACCTAGAGCATTAACTGCAGAGCCTGAAGTCAGTTACTTCTGGCTCGCTCACATCGGTTATCCGTAAGATACTAAATTGCCATATTAATGATGAACCAAAAT
>JAMKCH010054402.1:0-19719 GCA_023653785.1 Ophioderma brevispina | reverse complement strand
CTGTTGGAGTAAATATGGAATTGGTCAATCTTCGTTTACTCCACTCCTCATCTATTGACTGGAAAATCCCAATCATCCATATGGTAAGGTAAACAAAAAAACAAGCAATGGTAAATAAGTCGGTGGTTTTCACAAGTATTTAAAGAAAATCGATTGATTTTTAAAAAAAACGATAATGTGTTTATTTGCTTCAACTTTGTTCATTTTGCAGACATGTATATATTTGTAGCATGAAACAAAAGAAAACATGGTGATCACATACGCGAAGCGGTCGGAACGATAGATGTTAAAGTTGTGAGAAAGAACCATAACGGGAAAATGGCGTGGAAGCCTATTTTTGTTGTTTGGTGTGTGATTTATGTATTAGCTCTTAAATTCAATGGGTTGTCTATTGGTGAGTCTTTGATGTTGCAAGTATTGCCGTTTGCAAGGTATATTTAAAACAAAAAAGGGTGAGCGCGATCACGTCAATTCTCAACAGTGTATCTCTCTCTCTTTCTTTTCTTCGTAGCGAATGTATCCTTCAAAAAAAATGTCCGGGTTCGGGGGGGGGGTGGCCACGGCACCCCCGGCACCCCCCTAGATCGCGACATGTATCAAGGTCTGGCAAGTCGTGGATTTTATTTTTAGAACCCATAAAAAACATTGTTGCTGTCTGTCGCTTGATGGACGTGTTAAACCATATTTGCACAGAAGGACCCTTGTAAACTTCAAGGGGGTGAGAAAATTTGAAATGGAGTCAATTGTTTTAATGTGACAGTTGTACACAAACCGTTATCTCTTGATAGGATAGGGAAAAAAGATATAACTTGCAGCAGTTCCAAATTTATTAAAGTGGTCCCATAAGCCCATAATGGTTTCAAAGTCATCTTAGGCCCAGGGTAAAATGTTGTGAAAGTTTGGTGTCAAATGATTCATTGTCATACTGAAGAAATGCATTGTAACTAATCTCGGTGATAGCACATTTGCAACCTTGGTGACCCGCTGTAGACCATTAATAATTTTGCCATGTAGTTTTTCAACCAAGTGCCACCCACTGTAAAATAGTACACCACACTGTAAAATTACCTTTTTTGATCCTATCGTATGAAACAATACAAATAATGTCACCAGTTTCTAATAAAAATCAGAGCATCGTTCACATGTACCAAAGGTTGAACCCTTATGGGGCTTACCGCTTTAAGGTTGGAACCTAGTGAAAATAGGACACACATGTTCTAGTATACTTTAGAATACAATTTTGACTCAATTTCAAATTTCCCCCGTACTAACATTTTTCCCCTTAAAGGGAAGCAGTCTGAAAATTTGAACCCCATCATTTTTGACAGTCTGCGTCCCGACTGGATCCAAAACAGCAAGGAAAAACCATTAGCACAAAATATTCAAAACTGTTTCATGGACATACCAAACACACTCAAATGAAGGGGGATGGGGAAAACAATTGGGAATTTACTAATTTTCTGATTCTATTATGAATAATTTGTTAGACCAAAACAAGATAAGCTTGTGAAACAGGATTGAAGTTAACCTGTAATTTTCTTCGTGTATTATTGTCACAAATTACTGTCCCAATTAATGGTATCCTCGCCCTCTGCTACAAGTAATTTCCATTACATCAGTACTGATTGTGCAAGTCATGTCTTACTTGCCCAAGCAGCGCGTCGGCGCCCAGCGTGATCTATCACCCACGCGGTAGGCCAGCACTGAAAAGGAAAATGATCAGTTTGATGTCTGACACTACAATAGGACTTGACGTTGTGATGTGTCTGACAAATGTGACGAAGGCTGGTTGTGATAAAATTCTTGAGAAACTGATTTACCGAGTCACCGTGCGACATAAGGTGACTGGGGTTGGTGTCGACGGAGCGAAGGCAACAAGTGGTGATGCGGGGGATAATGCTACGGGATTCAACGGCGGCTACGTTGTGTGAATAAGTGGAATGGGGGTTGTGGGGTGCGGACGGGAGGCGAGGTTAGTGGTGCTGCGGGTACTGCTACGGGGGGAATCAACAAAAAAAAAAAAAGTTCAAAAAACAAGGTGACTTAGTATTAAGACGCTGGCAGCCCGAGGTCTGCGAGGAGTGAGATGAGTGACGTAGTGGGGAGGCACGAAGGAAGCGGTGGGAGACCTAGTCGTGACGATATAGATGGTGTTGTGAGCGGTGGGGAGGACGTGTCGGGCAAGCGATGCTTCTGCTACCAGGCGGTGGTAAAAGGGATAGTGGACAAGGTGAAGAGTGAGGTGGATAGACATTTTATGATGGATGTGGACCAGGAGTCGCTGGAGGAGTAATGGACCGAGTCCAATGGTATCGGATGGCGATACGGTCACCGGGGGCAGTTAGAAAGAGGGGTGAGCGACCAAGAGGCGTTCTAGGCGGGAGGATTCATTATGGAGAGCATGGACAGACGACTGATGGGGACGAGTATGAAAGACAGGAGGGCGAGGAGACGAGTGAGGTGAGTGAGTTGGACCGTCAGTTGGAAGAGGAGGACTTAAGGTGGAGGCGGGTTCGTGCTTGCCGGCAGAAAGAGAGAAGGGGAGAACGAAGAGCAAAAGGATTGTGATGGAAGACAGACGTATGATGCGGAGTGAAGGGAACGGGTGGAGGAAGAGAAAAGGAAGGTGTGGAGAGAGGAGGAGCGTTTAAGAGATTGGGGTCGTCGCAACAGGGAAAGAGGAAGAGCGGATTTGGGAGGTTGCGCGTGGTGCCAGATTTGGTACAGGGGCGGGAGAGCGTCTTAGAGCAGTTGGTACTCAATTGGAGAAGAACGCAGAGGAGAAGATGCGACAGTTAAAGGATGAGGAAGCTAAATTGTTGGAGAGAGAAAGACGGATACGGGAACGGGAAGGCTACCGACAGGGTGTGGGAGAGAATTGTGACGGGTTACCCCTTAAGTATGAGGATGGAGGGAGTCAGATGCCCGTAGGACGGGGCGAGGTAAAGTTAGAGGAGTATTACGGCATGGGAGAAAGTTCGAAGAGGGGAAGTGAAGAGATACGGCAGCGGCTAGAGTTCAAGGAAAGAGACGGGCAGATGCGAGGGGAAGGATGGGCGAGGCTCAGTGAGACAGAGTATGAAGAGTGGAGGAGTACAAGCGCTCAGCAAGGAAGGGGAGATCGAGAGTTAGGGAGATCGGGTCGGCCGACGAGCGTGGCGGACGTGGACCAGAAGTGGCATAGGAGAGTGGTGTCGACTGACAGGGAAAGAATGAGAACACTGTCACCTTTGCCTATGGAAACAGAGTGGTGGCAAATTAGTGTCCTCGTTGACACGGATGCGAATGGAGGATAGCAATACAGATAGAGGTAGAACTCTCGCTACGTGAGGACCGCACAGTGCCTCGCCACGGTAGGTGCCACCGCACCTGAGAGAGAAGCAGGCGGTTAAGATGGGAGATTGGAAGGTAGAGTCTAGTTATATATAAGGACCGGAAGGTATAGTGACCGGACTGGTTGGAAACCTCTCCGTTGAAGGGGAGAAGAGGGTCACCCAGTGCTGCGAGGTTTGCAGCGAGGATGGAGAGAGGCCGAAATATGAAAGAAGGTTTTGAAATACGATGAGTGAAAACCGCCCCTGGAAGGATTTTCGACTTGCATTTCGAGGCTTGTAGGAATAAATAAATGGACTGATAAGGAAGCAAGTTGCAGATGTTCCTTGTTTGGATATAAAGAGACTAACGGCGATAGCGTTTCCGCAGATGAGAAGCAGGTAGAGATTGTTGGCAAGGGGGTACTTTAAAGATGCGATAACAGATTCGGTCATCCGGAAAGATCTGGTCCAGGCGAGGCCTGGCAACTTAGAGGAGGCAATCAGGCAGGGACCAGGCGATAGACTCGTTCCACCGTAGTGAGAAGTCGAGGAGTAGGAGTAGGTTGGTGCAAACGAGGTTGGTGAGTCTTCAGTCAACCCCGACAGCGGATTCGCAAAGTTAGAGGCAAGGATGGATGCAGGAGTAGGATGGAAGAATGTTTGAGGAGCTGAAAAGATCTGTAGCGAGGGATCGGGCGAGACGAGCAGCCAAGGGCGGCATCGCTTAACGGGTATCAAAGACAGAGCAGTGGAACGGGACAGAGACGTGGAAATATCCGCAGAACGCCCAACGCCCCCACCGGGACCCCCATTATGCTTAATTGTCAGAAGCCCGGACATTTCGCACAAGATTGTAGCGAGACGTACCGCGAAGAGAGGTGCGGTGTTTCCGCTGAGAAGAGTTGGGTCACACTACAAAGAATTGCCGTACAGTGATGGGGTGTGTCGCAGATGTCGACGAAGGACCCGCGGAGGGCCTGAAAAACATCTGAAGGAGCTGTTAGAGCCAGAAGTACTACCCACTGGGGAGAAGGAGAGAGAGAAAAAGTGGTGGAGTTATTAGCGATTATCCGGATGTGTTCTCTGCGGGGAGGTGATATGGTAGGACGAGAAGTGAAGCACACTATTGATACTGGGAGTGCCCGGCCGATTCGGGCAGCCATTGAGGAGGTCATCCCGTATCAGCGTGAGGGAGGTGGAGCGCAAAACCACCCCGTGAACGAGTTGTAGGAGAAAGGGCTAATACAGCATTCGGATAGTGCCTTGAGTCTAGCCCAGTGGTGGTAGTAGCAAAGAAGGATGGATCTAAGCGCCTTTGTCTGAACTATCGAAGGTTGATATGAGGGCACGGTGAAGGACGCGTATCCTTTGCCGCAAATCGGTGATTCGTTGGATGCTCTAGGGGGTGCAAACAAGTACTTTACAATCTCGATTTGGCTCAGGCTACTGGCAGGTTGAGATTGACACGGACGCTAGTCTGTTCAATAATTAGATGTCCGTTTTACATTAATGATTTAAAAATATACGCTTTCGAAAAAAATCACGAAAGAAAAGTGGTTATTCACCATTGGAACCAACAAGATCATTGGCGTGCCAACTTGAAAAAAATATTTCTTCTTTGGATTTTGATTCAATTACACTGATTTTAATGGCAAACGACAACAAACTGGGTCCAGGTGAATATTGACTTTTGACTCTGAAACCTTGATGGCAGACCCATTCGTGAATTGGGGCGCTCAAAGTAAATAAAAACAATTATTGATTCGTGGACTTGCTTTGATTCGGTGTTTGTTGTGCATTAATGCGGGTATATAAATGACTTGAAATACCGATACTTTTGATAGAGGCCCTGTCTGTTGTTTCGTTTGGTTATGAACAAAAGAATCATACAGATCTTATAATAGCACAGTCAATTCAAGTAATGTGCCATGTGGCACTCCGTGAATATATTCTCTTTTGTATTGCAAAAATTTAGTGCAAATAACAACAGCTTAACAACGGTTCGGATTTTGTCCTATTGAACAAAGTTGGCATTATTCAGTACATAAACAAGTGGCGGACAATATTGATCGTGAATCATCTCATCCGACGACAACTTTACAACCTACAAAGTGGAGTCAATGGAACCTTCCACAAAACGTTAATTGCCAATGGTAACAAAAACCTTTATTCGCTCATTTTCAAAACGAGGGTAAAAACCCAGATTTCAATAGATTGAAGGTTTAAAAATGTGCCATTCCTTTGTCATGTAAAAAACGTCTTAGGTCCAAGATACCCAACAACTTTTCTTGTCGTGATTTTTTATTTCGAACGTGCGTATTTTTATACATAATTAATAAAAACCCAGAATTCTAAGTTAATTGAACAGGACAGTAGAGATAATCTACCTTCTCCCACCACCAGCGGACTGTATGCTTGGAAGTCCTACCATTTGGCCTTTGAATGCGCCCTCAACGTTGAAAGATTGATGGATAGAGTGTGGGCTGGATTGAGATGGGAGACGCTCCTTGTTTATTTAGACGACGTGATTGTGTTCGGTAGCACCGTGTCGGAGTCCGTAGATCGGTTAGAGGAGGTTTTGCAGAGGTTCAGAGGGGCGGGTTGAAATCAACGCCCTCAAATGTCACCTATTCAAAAGGAGTTGACGTATTTGGGCCACGTAGTATCTGAAAGGGGTATTAATACGGAAAATCCATCCAAGATAGAAGCAGTTCGGGATTGGCGAAGCAAAGACGCCCACCGCAGGTGCGTAGTTTCTGGGGGCTGGCGTTGTTATCGTTGGTTTATCTGTGGATTTGATGATATGTCGAGGCACCTCTCCATCGGCTTACAGAGAAGAAGTTGGTGTTTGAATGGACGAGCGAATGTGACGATGCGTTTCAACACTTGAAAAGAGTTGTGTCAGTGACTACAAGTTTGGCTTACCTACAGCCAGAGGGCCAATTCATCTTAGACAAGGACGCCAGCAAAATCGGCAATAGGGGGCGTACGGTCACAAGAGAGGAGGGCGAGGAAAGGGTATAGCTTTTGCGCAAGTCAACTGTCCCGGCCGGAGCGAAATTTATGTGTACAAGAAGCGAGCTTCTGCTGTGGTGTTTCCTCAAAAAGGATCGTCACTAACTAGGAGGAAGACAAAGTGAAAGTGAGGAAGGACCACGGGTCGATAAGGTGGTTTGTGTAACTTCACAAAACCCAGAGGGTCAGCTGGGCGAATGGCTGAGGTGATGCCAGATTTAAACATTGATTTGGAGTACAGACCGCGAAGACGTCATGATAACGCAGACGGGCTGTTAAGAATACCCTGTAGACAGTGTTGGTGGATGGAGGCTAAGAATGTCCAGAATGAGGAGGATGAGAGAGTGAGCCAAGATAGCCAGAGGAGATCCAGATGACGTGTGAGATCGCACCCGGTGCCCAAACAGAACGGGCTGGAAGTGACGGGACAGTGGGGCGATTCAGAGGTGTCATTGTCGGAAGTGTCGTGGAGATTACCCTAGGGCGGACCGGGAGTGTGCAGGAGCCTGAAGTGGATAATGGCGCGTACTCAATTATGCGGGCGCGGGACTCGGTCAGAGTTGGGAACACATGATCGACAGGCCTGGAGCGGATAGAAAACCCTGACCCCGTAGTGGTTGAAGTTCGTAATGTGACTATACACCCGGAGATCAACTAGAGATGATACGTGAGGCGCAGTGGCAGACAAGGACAATGGCTCTGTCTGAGGAAGAAAGGAGGGCTGGAGAGGGTAGGGACCCCCGTGGAAAGAGTATCTGCCTTGTCGTCCTGCATTGAAGACGTATTGGGGCCAGGGGGACATGTTGGCAGTGAAGGGAGGAATTCTGGTGAAGGAATGGGAGAGTGGAGATAGGAAGATATTAAGTGGCTGGTCGTGCCACCAAGGACAATGCGGAAGCGAGTGCTAGATGAACGGCATGCATCGAAGGCGGGAGCGCACCTGGGTCGGAACAAGACCCTACCAAAGTTTCGAGAAAGGTACTAGTGGGTGGGAATGAGTGCCGACTAGAGATCCTATCTACGCATGTGCGTAGGCTGCGCGAGGATGAAGGGGCCACCAAGCGTCACTGAGCCACTTAACAGTACAAAGTAGGAGCTACCTCTGGAGCGGGTAGCATTGGATGGGTTGGGGCCTCTGACCGAGGACGGATGGGGAATGCATACATTTTTGTCTCCTAGTTGTTGGCGATTACTGGTCACGTTGGATGGAGGCATATGACATAAGAACGATCAATGTGCCGAGAACGGTTGCAGCGCAGTTGGTGGATTGGTTGTCTGTAGGTTTGGAGTTCCGAAGAAACTCCATTCCGACCAGGGCCGTAACTTCGATTCGAAGGTATTCAGAGAGATGTGTCGGATATTGGGGATTGAGAAGACCAGTACGACTCCGCTACAACCCCAAATCGGATGGCCTTGGTCGAACGTTACAACCGGACTATTGCCAATGCCGTGTCACTCAGATTCAAACGTTCCAGAATCAGAAGGACTGGGACCAGTATCTCTCATATGTGGGTTTGCTTACCGTTCCAGTGTTAAAGAGTCGACCGGCGAGAGCCCAAATATGATGATGTTGGGGCGAGAAGTGAGGTTCCCGTTGAATTGGGGGCGTTGTGGTGCGGGTACAAGGCCTATGCGGAAGAGTTGAGAGAGCGTATTAGGGGAATTCATGAGAGGGCAAGGCACGCTTTGGAGTTCAGATGAAGAGACAGACTTAGTCTGGTCGAGTTGGCTGCGATTAAACGAGCTGCCTGGCAGTAAAAGAAGGGGCGTCAGGAAGACCAGGAGCGGAATTGGCGACTGGAGGATGAAGAGGGAGTGGACCGAGTAAGCGTCAAAAACAGTTGATGAAGCAACCAACGAGATTGCAGCCGCCAGAAGGGTTAAGAGACGCTGTGATCGCTGAAGTGGACGGGCTGAAGCGTGGAGGGAAAGTTAGGAAGAGGTACGCTTCGATCGGACTGACACATAAAGTAGTAGTATACCACGGAGAGAGATGACGGAGGCAACCGGACAGCTGGAGATTGATCCTGATGTAGTAGTTGACGGCACGAAAACCAGGAGGAAACCTAGCGTGTGCCGAATAATGTGAGATACATTTTATATGAGGGGAGGAGGAAAATGGAAGCCTTTTTACGCTCTTGGTTCTCTCATTTAGAGGATGGAGAGCCTTGTTATTAAAGTATACAAGAAATCACCCAATAATCGGGACCGCGCGAACAATCGAACCTAATCCAAACATCAAATTTGATCATGGAGCAATAAAAGCGGACGATTAGGGAGAAATAATTCTTGCCTGCAAATTAGACAACAAAATAAGGCATTGACGGGGGCGCTATGTGCGTGGCATGTGATGAAGTATATTGAGGGTTCATTTTTTTCTCACAATATCATGAATATGCATGAATTGCCACATGATTGTGGCATTCAGTGAATCACGGCATGCAGTAAACATGGCAAATCATGAAATTTTGTGCTGGACAGCAGGCTCGGATAATATGTCAATATTTAAGGCAACAATCGCTATGTGAGCATCTATTGTCCCATGGCATGGGCAATGCGAGTGCGCTGCAATCCTTCAGTCCCTCATAGACAGTCTGCGACTGACTTGTAGCTGCCGTAGTCTTGACCCATGATGTGCCTGCCTTTTCACTCTGTGAGTGGTTCAATGTTTGATTTCTTCCCGGACCAAGTCCTAAAACTGAATTGATCGTGATCCTAAAAACAGCACGCAACAAAATCAGTAAAGGCAATGCGCCCGCTGTGTGAAAAAATTTCTTTGACTTTTTAATTCGGGTGATGTCACGTCCCCATTCCATTCACTCGCGATGCGACTTCGCGCGGCCAAAACTCCTGCACTGCAGTCAGTCCCACAGATATCTCAGTGAGTCAGCGGTTGCACCCTGCCCGATTGAATGAGGTCATGGTGAGGTCAAGCGGGCCTCGTTCAAAATGGATCAGCGTTTATACCGTAATTCATACAAAAAATACTTACATGAGTTGATTCAACTCCAACGGATTTGAGAGAAGAAATATTGCCTTTTGAACATATATCAACTGTGAGGAATATTTGTCAAGTTTTATGAATACGTGCTAAACTATTGGGACCAGCAAAAAGTGAGTATCTTGGCCCCCCCCCCCCCGGAATTCAATTAGACATATCCGGGAGGGGGCATTATTTAAAAAGTAGGCCATCATAAAAAAATACCCTCTGTCAAACAGTCACAACCATGGACATGATGAGAGAGGGAGTTGCCCATCAGCCACAGATTTTCTTGAAAAAGCATCTATTGCGTTAATAATTTGGACACCAACGGATAGACAAGGATCGCAAAGTCCGTAAACTATGTGATTCTAATTCCTATAAGTCAATTACAACTTCACATTTTATAAGGATCACACATTCACTCACTTCACAATCATCGCGAGTTGTGATTGATTACACATTCTGTGTCATATTCTCTAACATAGTAATAATGTCTATTATCAATCTATAATAATGATAATGAATTGTTATTTCTTGTCTAAAGACTTGGTTATTGTATTATCTATGCCTTGTATTTGTGTCATATGAACACATAATCTGAATGAAATAAAGAGTCTGAATGTAAGAAGGAATGAATGAATAAATATCACCAATGTAACTTTCTTCATGGGAGTGTTGTGTGATTACTTGCGTAGACATTCGTCACGCATGACGGTCCGGCTATTGTAACCGATCCACTGTGGACCACGCTCCGTAGCTCGTATACCACAATCAGTAATTTTTTAATTCCAAATGCTCATTTTGTTTCTAAATTGCTATAGTGGTTTAAGTCATAACAACTTTATTACCGTTCTTTGTGAAAAAACGACCATTAAAACATTCAAACAGCGTCTTGCCACAGAGATTTGCATTTTAAAGAATTCGTTGAGAGTGGCTTTAATTGTAAAACCAAAATAGTAAGAAACGGAAAATTCAATAGTTCAAACAAAGAAAAAACATGCCTATTTTTATATCGAATTGACAATGTTTTTTTTTTCTTATTTAACCACAACAAATTGCAAAATTAGGAATTTTCAAGGCCAAAAGACATCGAGCAGAAATTGATTGTTATGTTTTGAAGATACATGGGAAGGGAAAAGAAGAGGGAAAAAACATTTCAGATCCATCCCTACAGAATCATATTTAATGTTGTTAAAATAGGCATATATTGCAAACTTCAATACTGAAGGAAAAGATAAGAATATCAATTGAAGAAAAACGACGAATTGCCTTTCTAATACGCTGGCTTAGTATAATATTGACAGACGAATTAGTAGGAGCCATTGAACGCAAAAAAAATAATGACGCAAAAGTTGAAATCGATGACACAAATTGTGAATTGTCAGTTACAGAATGATGAATTGAAAATTGTTTGCCACCCTTTCAGCGATTCAGATTTTACAGGACAAATTCCATTTGTGTTTTAGTAAAATCAATTAACAAGTGCGAAATTAACTGGGAAAAACTATACAATGATACGTTAAAAGGCTAACTATACGAAATGTTGCGTGTTTGACCTTTATTATGTGCCATAAAGGAAGCAAACATATTCTACGTATTTCGGATTTGTTAATCCGTATTGGTGTGTGACGATCTAGCCAAAATTAAGAAACAAAGACATAAATATGCAGAATTTAAGGTTGTTTTACTTTTGTAGGAAGATTACAAAATCTTGATTCGTGCATTGTATTGTAAAGGCCATGGTTAGCAATAATTACAATTTTGCGCCTTACGAAGAAAGTCTATAAGAGAGTGCGGGGTGATAGATCAATATGTTCATCAAACTTTATTTACCATGACTCAACAGTATGGAAAACAAAACAGCTTATATGGACGAGTTGAGCAAAAGGTCTATGGGCCCAAAACACTCACCCCCCTTGGAAAACATTAAAACGCAAGAAAAACAGGGCCATAAACTTTATCAAGAGAAAAGCACAGAAGGGTTACACTTGCTAACACTTGACTAACCATTTCTTGTTGACTAAAATCGTAGTCAATACTCTTGGTTCACTGTAGTTGTATGGCGACTCTTTGCATGCAGTGTTAGTAAGGTCTCTACCAAGAGACAGGGAACCATTTTTGGGCATCAAGGTCAGTAATAGATATACAAAAAATGTGCTATGTGTAGGCCCGGGATGTTTATGTTTGGGACTAGAGCTGACCCTGACACTCTGCAGTATCAATAGCAATTGCCCCCTAGTATTTTACACTAGGTATAGGTTGTGCAATAACATGATTTGTCACACATGGAGTATTACCTCTATAAATTTAGAAAGTCGTCTTGTATTGACTTAACTTAAAACATATTCTTTTTTTCCTTTGAATGCCACTTCATTATTTTATAAAACTTATTGGTTATGTGCTACATTTGTCGTGATGGTTGTGTTTGCATGTGCTGCGTGTTGCATAGATGAGCAGTGCTTGTGTGTGTGTGAATTGGAAAATTAAAAAAACAAAAAAACTAAAAAATTACCATAAAAATTTAAAAATGTTTCAAAAATGAGCGGCTCCCATACAGAAAACAATTAAAATGTACAGGTTTGGAGGGGGGGAAGGTTCTCACATTGGCGAGAAGAATGGTTATGTACCACTTATAAGGCCCTCATTCAGGGAATCTTTTTCATGTCAGGCCCCCATTTTAGGACCATTCCATTTCCAGAGACCCTAACTTTTCATGTCCCAAGCCACATTCTACCAAATTCTTCAAAACCCTCAAAAAGTAGCTGAGGAATTGAGCGGAGACGCAGACTTATTTTCTTAAATTTTCTGACAACCCTAGTTTCGGAGACCCATTTGCCCCCCTCAAATCAGGTTCCCCCCGGGTACAGGTTTATTATAGTCGATTCGCGTTGATACGTTGTCCCCCTGGAGTTTGCGACCTATTCAATTTCAGTCGGGAGGCGAAATGAAAGAATTCAAATGCACGTGCCGCACCGCGATTATTTTGCGAGGCGACATTTAGATGGAAATGCCACAATAGTGTTAGCATTGACATTCCTCACATAACATGGATTAACAGAAGTCCGCGCCTCATTGAATTTGTCACCTCCGCCCAAAATGCGTACGACGGCGTCACATATCAGATGAATCGAGTATAAGAAAGCCAGAAAGCAAAAGTGAAAAAAAAAGACATCACAAAGTTGCAGAGATACCTGTACTGACTAAAATTTGTAAAGTACTTTGAGTTGACAGGCCTCAGAGAATAATACTTGGTTGAAGGTGCGAAAGTTTTTCCTTTATTAAATGGTTGATTTGCCGTGGTGAGTTGGCCTGGCTGACAGGAAGGGGGAATGTCAATGTAAAGGCAATGTAGCTTTATACATAGATCAGGGTTAAAACTCTGACCATTCTGACCATATATATCCGGTCAACGGGATGTAGTTTTACTCTACAATTTCTGGAAATAAAATTGGAGGAAGAATTGTCAAATGGAGAAAATGCATTTTTCTTCACAGTTGTAATAAAGTCGAGGAAAAAGCAGTTAATGAGTACTGTAAATAATTTGTTACTAATCTTCCGAAATGCGACCATACACAAGCCCTTCCCTAATCCGCAATTTTATTATTTTTCGTTTAATCCCTGATATACCACATACCAAGCCAATAAAATTGTGCCAAAATTAGGGTTTTTAACCTACATGAGTTAATCTTGTAGCCGTTTTGCTGCCCTGCATGGTTGCGTGCATACTGAAATCAGTGCCGTGACAAGGACAAAGTCAGTATTCCATAGTGTGATGGAGTTGATGGTTGATGCGTGGGGGTAGTCAGGTAATTGATGAAAATCAGGATCCAATGGCGTTAGGTGATGCGTTGGTTGGTGGAGCCAGTGGTTGATGCTGGAATATGGCGATCGCCAGGCCGGATTCAACTTTGTTGCCAGTAGTAGGCCACAGGCATTTATTTGGAGCATTTTACTGGATTTTGTGTTTGTTTTTCTTTGATGACTGAGGAGGATTTTCATGTGAAGACAAAAACAGATGATAGAGCCGTTTCAATTTATAGATATCCAAGTGATCCAAACTCATATTTTTTTATTAAACTAATCATTGACACTTCAAGTATGATTTGCAAATGTCTGACTTGCGATTTAGCCAATTTGAGCAATTTTGGGAAGCTTCCTTTATTTTTGTTAAATAAAAACTAACAAAGTGCATTTTACATTTAGGTTTTTGAATTTTTTTATTTTTTTTGCAACTTGCATTTTTTTGTTTGGCCTTAACCATGAACAAATTTCACTGGCTATAGGCTTATATCCCAAATATCCTTTTCGGAAAAAGAATACATACCTTTACGTCCCGCCACAAAAAAGGTGTGTAGCCATTATTTTTGCTTTTTTTTTTCATATCTTATTTCCATGCCAAAATATATACAGAGTTGTTAAAAGGAAAAAACAGTACAACATGGTGGAGCATGAACAAAAGGCCCAATGGACAAGACACGCTACATCCCTATTAAAAATAAAAAAAAAAAAGAATCAAAAGCTAATACCGCACACAGATCATAACTCACAATACTCATAATGATACTCTATGACAAGCACACACAGCAATGACTAAAGACTGAAATTACGCATTTAATTCAAAATTAAGTCACTTTTATGGATTTCGGAAGTGTATCACAGACATTACGAATGTATATTATCATCCAATGAATTCAAGAGAATAGGTCAGCAGAAACGAACAGTTTTGAAGCAAAAGTAGTTTTATCTTAGTCAAGTTCTAATGTTGGCAATCGGTGTGTATGCCGTATGCATGATTTGATCGTTTTGAAAAAAATATGTGTCAAATACTTTGGTAGCATATTGGTGTAGTGTTTGTACATAATGCCATACCCAATTTCTAAGATATACCATATCATAAATATTTAACAATTGTATTGGCAAACAAAACAAGGTCCAGAAGGATTGAAGTGATATTTGATATGATTCTTAGGGCCGTTTTGAAGTTTGAAAATTTTATCCAAGTATGTTGACATGCATTTCCCCAACGATTACCACAATAATTTAGATAAGGGAGAATTAATGTACAATAGAGGAAGCGTAGAATACAGATCGCGGCAGGAAGTTTTTTCAATTGTTGGAGCCATACCAATATTTCGCTGAAATTACCTTCGCTGACAGCATCAATATGATGTTTCCATGTAAGGTCTTCATCTATCAACCACACCAAGAACTTGTTTGGTCACTCGAACAAAGCTTATCCATCTAAAGCTAAAGTACAGTTAAATTTATCAGTAATACCATTTGTTCTTTGTCGCGGTTCCTAATATCATATAATTGTTTTTGCCCCTTTGCCATTTCCCCATGGATAATTATGTGGCTCTTTAAACCAGTTTGTGATTTCATCTAACTCATTATTATTATAATATAATGTGTTGAATAGATCTTTATTTGAATTAGAATGGTTGTGTCATTCAGCAAAATGTTATGAATTCTATATGAGGATGTATGGCAATGTCGTTAACATATAAAATAAATAGTAAAGAGCCTAAATGATTCTTGTGGGACGCCACAGTGTATATCTTTTAGGTTCTGATTTACCACGAATCCATAATACTACATTTATTTGTTTTTCTATTGTAAGGTGCTTTTGAACCAGTCAATCAACGATTCCTCTAAAGCGTAGTACTCAAGTTTATGGAATAAATCCCATGAATTGATTAGTATCAAACGCTTTTGACAAGTCCAGAAAAAATACAACAGTAGTTTCACCTTTTTTCAACCGCATAAACAACTTGTCCATAGTTCAACAATAGCCATGTATGTTGAATGGTTAGATCTGACAACCAAATTGATTGTCATTTAAGAATGAGATTTATTTATGTGATTCATAAACTTGTTAAAAACAAGTCTTTCCCAATATTTTTGAAGAAAACATGGCAATTTGCCTACTTGATCAAATACAAAGCGATACAGTGTTGGCCCAACACGGATCAAGACGGTAGATGCTTCCGAGTAAGTAAAACACTTTTGCCCGTCGGTGATTGATAATCGTCAGATTCTTGAATGGCGCCTCTTGAGACCTAATCACCTTATGAATGAAAATATGGGTTATTTTGGAGGAAGGCAGGCCCAAGGCAGCCCCACCGGGGGGGGGGGGGGTAACGTGGACGGGTACCACTTCAACTAAAATGGGTGTCCACTCGATCTAAAAGTAAACATTTCTAAGGTCCCGAAAGATGTTCAAATGATGTTTGTGAGCGTAAACGAGCAAGCAGAGAATCATCTCTGAAGCAATTTTGTAAAACGACCAGCTTTCGCCATGCAACTTCACCATATGTACAACCCCTTTGCAAAGTTCCCATTTGGGAAACCCAAAGATTCTGGCTAAAAGCCTGTATAGGAAGGCCCACATGCTTGTGTGGTGAAGCAAGGAATGTATATGCAGAATGGAAGAATAGAGCGATATTAGTAAAGGCAGCCCTGATTAAAGGTACATTTACACATTTCAAGATCCCAGCTTGAACTTCGTTTTTTTATTTATTTCCCATCTCGAGATAATGTTATTTCATTTATAAACAAATCAGTTGACCAAAATAGAGGAGCGTAACATAGTATTAACAAAAACCTCTACGGTTAAATGGCGGGTATTCACAAAAGCAGGTAACATTCACTCCAGGGTTAAACCGGGTTTAACCCACGATCATGGGTTAAATTCATGTTATCCTCTACGGGATATTTACCCAGGTTTAAATTAAACACTGGGTCAAAGTAATCCTCTCCGGGTGAAACCGCGTGGCCTATGGGTTTACGATTCGTTATCTTGGGTCTATACGCTTCGTTATCTGGGTTTAAATCTTTTCATATCTTTATTTCCATGCAAAAATATATACGAGTTAAAAGGAACAAACAGTACAACATGGTGGAGATGAACAAAAGGCCACTGGCCAGAAACGTTACATCCCCTAAAAATAAAAAAAACAAAGGAATCAAAAGTTACATACACAGATCATAACTCTACAAATTACTTCATAACGATCATCATGACAAGCAACACAGCAATGATCTAAAAGACTGAAATTACTCATTACATTCAAAATTAAGTCACTTTGTATTGCGTACGGAAGTGGTACCAACAGCATTTACGATTTAATATATCATCCAATGAATCTTGTTAGATCTAGGGGCAATTTCCCCCAAAAACAAAAGGTGGTTCCGCTCCGTTGTATTGATTTTTGAAAAGTGGAAAAAATTGCAGTTAAGGACGTAGGATATGGGATTGTCACTAATGGTTGGTTCACCTCAGTGCACAACTCAACGCCACACCTCTCTCTCGAGTAAGCCACAGCATCCTTGGTGCGCTCGTTTCACATTCTTACTTTCATTTAGTTCAACATGTTTAAACTAAACATATTAGCTCATTGTTTAGCAATATAAATAGTCTTTAGATATGCGTGCTTTATCTTTTGAACATAGCATTTTCAAATAAGAAAGAAAGTTATCAAAGTAGGTTTAGTCAGGTTTTAGAATTTTAAAACATGTTGCAAATAGCAACGAAATATCCTATATACTGTGATTTGAGTTAAAGTTAGAATTATAATAGTACCTCATCTTCATTCAGGTACGGGAATTCGCTTGTGTTTGTAAAAACGCAGATATGACACAAGAATTTTGCTATGACGACAAGTCAATTGAAACGTCATAAATTGTTATTTCCTCATACGCTGAATTTGGAATTTTGTGTGAACTGTGAAATCCCTTCAGGGCGTGCAGTATCTGTGTTTTGGGTTTGTCCTTGTAAAAATTATTACATTAGACAAAATATTTAATGGTACATATAAGGTAACATAAACATTAACATAAACATAAATTGATTTTAATTTATAATTATACTATAGCCCTCACAAATGAAATGAGATTTAGGTGTAGGGCACCTCATAACGGAAAAGGGTTATGAACTTCCGAAGACATTATTTCTTCCCGGAAGAAGGTAAGAAACTGAAAAAAAGGGTTTCCAGTTTCTCGAAAATGGCAACTTGAGCTGTTTTCTTTCACATTTTAAAAACTATTAACAGAGGAAATACACAACATCACCCCAACGTACAAGCTGAATCACCAAATAACCCAATTTGAACATATGATGACCGGAAAAAGTTTGAGTTACGACACCAATTTTGCCCGATGTCACAGACCGGCAAACCAAGATCTCTATAGTCGCCAAAGATAGTAATTTGCAAATCGAGTGAAATTGATGACCGCGGGAGAAATTTCCTCAAATTCACTGTCCTCCAATGCGCTTAGTTGAGAAAACATACCAGTCTACCATGTCAATCATCAAATTTCATCACTTTCTATATAACTAGTGCATTTTCGACATTAAGGAAATAGTCATGTGATTCGAATATTTGGAAAATGTGGTATTGGATGAGAAAGCTTAAGTAACGTAGATACATATAAATCAAAATAAGTTGATGAAAATTGTCCAACATTTGTTGAGTATTTTACCCTTTAATTTCCCGCCCAATAGCTTACTCGAAAAGATTCCGACAATCCACAGCGCAGGCAAATGGGTGACGTCAAAGTGATGACCATTCATAATTTACGTCGTTGTTTTACCCCTCATATCGCAGTGTTTGCCACTTCAATAATAATTAAACACCACGAAATGAAACAAAATGTCATTCTGTAACGTTTTTTTCTAATGTTATTATTACTTTCATTAATCCATCATATTACAGTGTCATCAATGACAATTCGAGTTAACACAATGTTTTGGTCATCACTTTTGGCGTCAAGAGTTGGGCGCTTTTGATCAATGAAGCCGGGCGAAATCGCCCGTTTTTCTTCGTAGTCAAAAAAGCAAAAATGAAAATGCCTCTATTGTTTTAATTAATTTTACATCAATTGTATTATTTTTTCGGGCACTCGTGATGGTCTGTACATATTTTTATGAATGTAAGGTCAAACTGAGCTTGATAAAAATCTTGACTATTTCCTTTAAGCACTTTTCTCAGATGCCATGCAAGAAAGTAGTCCACCAATATTTTGACCTTAGGTAAGCCAGGTTAGTGGTGTATAACCTATATATACACAATTGGCTCTTAAATATTAAAAATGTAAAATTTTTGAATTAATTAATTACTTTACTTAACCATTCAAAAATACCTTTAAAACTCCCATTATGAACAGGTTGGCTACTTGCTTAAGACCCGCCAAATTCCTGTTGTGTTTGTATAACAGAACTACTGCATCCACTGATCTCTGTGCAAATGTCGAATCAGACATGATTTTTGTTTGGTACTCATTAGATATGCCATTAAATGTAAATAAAATATGGATAAAACCTTTCAGGAAAACAGTCCGAATGTCCTTTTGTCATTTACTACATAGACTTTTATAGGATTCCTGATGAAGGGAGCCTCATTGACAAGAATACTGAATACCACCGCACAAAGCTTAATCGAGAGGGGTAGAACTGATCTAGATACGGGGTCCAGTTACTTTTTTTTGGAAGAAAACATGCTTTTGTCATCCAGGCCGTGGAAACCCTTATGTGCCCAGCGATGAGCAGCGAGTAAAGCAATTAACCTGGGGGGGGGGCGTCACATGAAATTAGTGCACATTCAAACCCAAGGCATTCGTGACTGTAAACATGCCAAAATATGGGGTCCTTGGGTGAGATACAGCCAAATTTTGGCCCATAAATAGGGGTTATTTAAGGCACAAATTTGCTAAATGTTCAAACCATGGGGGGGCCCTTTGTGAGATTTTGGCCAATGTTCTAAAAAGGAGGTGTCTTTGTGGGGAAATTTTCCCACAAATAGTGGTCTTTGGGCAAGTGCGAAAAATTGTCAAAAATCTGACATTTTTTGTGGACGATGATGCTTAAAACGTACCGGGGTCCTAACAGCTTACATGTGCATTGCCTCCACAATGCGAGTTACCCCCCCCACCCTTACCACGGTCTGGACCGCAAAACCAAGCTATCTTTTACTAGTTTTATCATTCATATTTGGTCGTTGACCATAGCTTTTGCTAGTCTTAGGCGCGCTTCCCAGTGGTTTACTGACTGCATTCATCCACGCTGCATATTTTTATTAGCTCTCTTACTCAAACTATTTTCATGAGCTACGCAAAGATATGCCGGCCTCTGTTGTTAAGCAACCGATGCAAACTTCGCAATACCCTTACAAAGTGATAATTGATCGGTCAATACACCCCATTGATAAGAGGTTGATGACCTTCACGGGTGGTCCCGGGTCGCGAGCAGCCCACTTATCCAATTATGCCTGATATGGGGCTGCTGTTTATTTCCTGACCTAATTGCAAAATGTTTTACTTATTTGCTATTGTATAAATTTTAATCATTTTGCGTTTTGCTGTGGAACAAATGTAGTTAATCCAAAAAAATGTTTGTAAATGAAAAAAATC
>JAMKCH010054398.1:0-10070 GCA_023653785.1 Ophioderma brevispina | reverse complement strand
TGTCAGGAACCGATGTCTTTGGGAAAGAAGGCGAGAGGGAAGGGCCGGCTTCATGTAAAAAATACAATTTAAAACAATCCCGTCCCCCCCCATCATGTTCCAGGGTTGTTGTGCACAGGGATAAAGCAAAATAATCTCCCTGCAAGGCATTTTGTGATGGAAAACATTGGGCTGATGTCACCAGTCATTGCATGTCTTTAGCTGTTGTGACAGTAACTGTTTTTATGGATATACGTAAGAAGTCTTACGACAAGGTAGCACACCTAGAAGCTAAACAACTTCTTCAGCAATGCAGAAAAAAGCCTTCACTCAGTCTGCTGCTGTCCTCTCAGACCAAAGCCTTTGTTCACAAGTACTTTATGGCAACAACAGGGCGGTTCTCGAACCAAAGTCTCGCCTGCTTTCGCATTATTTGTAAGACAAAAAGCAGCACACCAGAGTGCCAACGGCGAGGTCCAGGGTGTCCCCAAAAGTGTGCAAGCAGATAACTCCAATTTCTTAACTAGTTTTACTTCCCACTATTTAATTTGACCAACCACCCTAGGGGTCCACACATTTTCCAGTGTGGAGATATTAATCTTGCAAGTTGAAATTCCCTCCCCCACGAGCATAAGTCAGTGTTTAGGAGTAGCACCCCGGGGTTTTGATTTATAGATTCTTTACTTCAGCTTCTTTCATTTGACACCACCCCAGGGTCACAAAACATTTTCCATTGTGGAGATATTAATCATGAGAAGTCTCCAAACAAGAGATAACTAAGATGTTTAGGAGAGTAGTAGCACCACCGGGTTTGCATCTTTATAGTAATTTCTATACCTCTCACTCTTCATTTGAACATCACCCTAGGGGTCACAAAAATTTTTGTTGTGGAGATATTAATCTGAAAATTCCACCCACATGAGCACAAGTAAAGAGACGTTTAGGAGTAGCACCCCCGAGTTTGCATTTATAGTATTCTATACTTCTCACTCTTTCATTGATACCACCATAGAGGTCACAACCATCTTCCGTTTGGGAGATATAATCTTGAAATGTCCCCAACATAATCATAACCAAGAGATTTGGTTAGGAGTAGCACCCCCGGGTTGCATTTATGTATCGTTATTTCCGCTCTTTCATTTGACACCACCCCAGGGGTCACAACCATTTTCCATTGAGAGATATTAATAATGAAAAAGTCATTGCAAAAATCCCTTTAAAATTCACTAAATTTAGTAAAAATTGAAAAATTTATTCAAGTTGGCACCACTATTTTGTGAAAAAATCATGTGACCACATGTTTTAAATTGGAGTCGCCTACGGGGTCCAGAAGGTGGTGAAATGCACAATTTGCGTATTTTCACTTTTTCCAAGAATGGTAAACAGGCTGGCAACCCAAAAGATGACACCAGACACTAGAAAAATCCATTTCAATGAAAACATGGGCAACTGATCTAGCTATATTGATGTTAATACCTTTGTTGTGGTGTACTCCCCCTTTTGTAATAAGTCTTCTTGTTTTGTAGCACCTGTTTTGTACACACCCAAATCATCAACACGCCATATAATGTGCCAATAAACACATGCTACAAGCCTAATTTATTGTAAGGTAAACAAACTCCTGAAATCAACTTCCTTTTTGAAGGTGTAGATTTCACACTGACCATTGAAACCCTGAGAAATTTGGTTGAATGGACCCAGTATTTAGCTGAGTTGCAATTTTAAAATATCAAAGAAGCCCTTTAAGTGGCCGTGCTGCATTTTGACCACAATTATTATTTCACACCAAGATGTTACCATAGAGTAGTCTCAGTGTAGCGAAGGAATTTTGCAATTTCCAATGTACATTTAAGCACTACAGCAATTGATGCATATTAATTAGATCAATTGCATCAACAATGCCCCTTTAATTGTGTGCCACGTACACTTTGACCGCAATTGTGATTCATACAAAAGATGTACGCATAGAAGTCTCATGTAGCGAGGAATTTTGGCATATCAAATGTACAATTTCAGTGATACAGCATTAGGCATATTAATTAGACAATGGTATCAAAAAATGCCCCTTTAATCGTCCCACATGCACTTTGACCCAATTATGCTTTCACCCAAAAAGATGCATGGCTAGTATCTTTCATGCAGCGAAGGAATTTTGACTATCCGATGTTCGTTTCAGAGATACCGTAACAGTTACGCATATTTTAATTAGCTCATTTAGCATACCTAAGCCGCATGTATCACACACGTTCAAATTGCAAAAAAGATGGCGCACCATGATAGCTTTCATGCAGTGAAGAATTTTCCGTATCCAATGTACCGTTTCAAAATTGTTTTTTGCATATTAATTAGTCTCATTTGCATACTTAATTTGCCCGAATACGCCCGAAATCTAATCATTTTCGAGAACTCTCCAGCCCCTTCCATCCACGCAAGTTACATCATCATCGCCTTACGGAACTCCAGAAAACATTGTTACACAAGTCTTGCAGGAAAATTTCGTAAATTATGCAATTAGATACTAATTTGCATATTTATAACGCCCAACAATCTAATCAGGTCGAAACTCGTGGACCCGCTTCTTTCCACCTAGTTGCATCGTCATAGCCCTTACGGACCTCCAGATAAATCGTACACACGCCCGTGAACACAGACGTCAGGCACAGACAGCATTACAACAGACGACGACAGACAGAACAGACAGACATACAAAGTGGTTACTACGTCTTCCTGCCGAACAAAGTTCAGGCGAGACAAAAAAGCGGTCAGGCCTCCAGCTCTGGCCATCGTCCTTTTAGCAGTGGAATTGATTCCTGCGAAACAGATAGTGACTCAGATACATTGGTAGACACTTCGAAATTCAAAAGTAATGAAAACCTCTTAGGGTAGCTGCTTTGGAAAATGCAAAATTTCCATAATCAAAGTATTTGCGCCACTTCGGTCTTTCACAACATTGAAGAAATGTTGAAATAATTTCCTGATCACAAATTAGTCAAAACAACACTTTAAGTTATTTTCTTTATAGATTATTCCAAATGGCTGTTCCAGTAACCATTGGGATTTTTTTATAGTAAGTAACATTCAATCTAACATAATACACTTGACACTTCGAATTGAATTTCGGTCATTTCATCATTTCATCATTTTATTTATTTCCATATCATAAAAATTACAACATACAAAACGATATGGGGGAGAAGACAAGAGCCAAATAGCCAGAAGCGCCTTCCCCTTAAATCAAATGTCACATGAAAAAATAAACATTATATTATTGCAACTATAATCACTAAAATAAACCACCATTGATATACTAACGAACAAACAGGCACACAACAAAACAAATGCCCCAAACAGATCTTACTCAAATCCAAATCACTACTTAGTATACGAACTACTTAGGGCTTTTTGAGAAGAAGTCCTAAAACTGTTTGAGATTGATTGCATTTTTTATGTTTTGAGGTAAAGTATTCCAAAAAGGTACGCTGATTCCCTTACCACCCTCAGCAGCCAAAGTAATTTTGTTTTTCATTAAGTGATAGTCATTTATATTGCTGTTAAATGATTATGAATATTACTTCTTTTAGTAAAATATTTCTCAAATATTGGGGTTTTCATAGAATGTTTGAAGAGAAACACTCCAAGCTCTAATTTATAATGTCAAAACACAGTCAAAATTTGTGATCTTTAAATAAGGGTGCAGAATGACATCTTAATGGCTACCTGAGAGTATTCTTACAGCACGTAAATAATTTTGTAACTTTAATAGCTTATCTAAATGAATTTTTATTCGTATTTCCCCATGCGAGTATATCCATCGCTTATGTATGGTAGAATTAGCGTGACAATAATGATGTAATATATATTGGGGTACGAAATGTCTCATTTGTTAAGAATACCTATATTTCTAGATATTGTTATGCATGCCTTCAATGTTGTCTTCCAATGTCAAATTTTCGTCAATTACGACACCGAGGACTTTGGTTTTGCTTTCTCTAAACAGTTTTGTACCGTCTAGTATGACACATCCAATTGACTTTTATAGTTACGTGTTTTTGTGAGCCGTACCCATGATCATTAGTTTGTTTTTGTAGCATTTATTGAATTTGGTTGCCATTTTAAACCAGTTTTGGTTACTTCTTTTAATTCTTCATTGATTATACTATTTCACCAATCTGCAATATCTTTATGAACTAAATATAGTACGTAATCGTCAGCAAAAGATGAACTGTAATTTTAGATGAAGTGTTCACAATATCATTAACTATAAAAAATAATAGTGTCCTAAAATTGACCCTTGTGGCCACCACATGAGGATTTCTTCTAGTGTCGATTTACTAGAGTTATAATCTACAAACGGTTTTCTGTTATACCGTACTTTTAATCCATTCCAATACTACACCCATAATACCCATACTGTTCCAATTTATGAAGTAAAATATGGTGATCAATGGTATCAACGCTTTTGATAAATCGAGATATACTCCAACTGTAGTTTCATTGGCGGTTCAATTGAATTATTTATTTTTATCTTACAAGATCAATTATTGCCCGTTGATGTCGAATGGTTGGGTCTAAATCCAAACTGTTCCGATTTAAGATCTTGTGCTATTTATGTAGTCAACCATCTTTGAAGACATTCTTTCCAGAATTTTCGAAAAACATGGCAAGATAGAAACTCGTCGATAATTGGAGTATATTTCGGGATCGTCTTTTTTTTTTTATACAGGGTACAACTTTGGCTATTTTGAGCTGTTTTTGCAGCAATACCCGTAATTGATATAGACAGTTCAAGATCATGTTTAAAGGTTTACTGATTGCATTCGCAACCTTCTTACGACATAATTTCCATGTATCATGGCCTGGGCATTTATTTGAGTCAAACTTCATTAATTATTTTGAGGTATTTTCATCGTCTACTAATCGGTATTCATAATAAGCTTGTTGGAGTGGATTTTTTCAGATATTCATAAGTAATTTTTCCTTTATGGTGAATTTCCTTGGCGAGATTCGGTCGATGTTAACAATAATGATTAAAATTCATTTGGCAATATCTCACGTTACTACTTAGATCTCCTGCAGAATTCTAAATTGAGACTGATTATTTCTCGTTTACCCTCGCCCATAATGCGTTTTATAGTCTTCCATGTCATTCGAATGTCCATTTTTCGGCTTTGCTGAAGTTCTTAACATAAAAGTGACGTTTGGATTTCCGGATCAGTGATAATGCAATTTATTTCTAACGTTTGTATTTTTCTTTGTTCTATAGTTGGAACGTTGTGTAAATTCTTATATAATTTGTTTTATTATATGCTTTTTAACAACCCTTTTGTTATCCATGGGAATAGGATCTTTTCTTCTTTTAGCTAAACATTTTTGCATAGGAAACATTTAATCAATACACTCATGAATTTTTTCAGCACAAGTATTATAATCATTCATCCACTCTTACCATCCAACATTTCACTCCAGTTTCCAGTGGAAAGTTTAATGCTTAAGTTTTTCACGTTACCATCACTAAAAATTTCTTTTATAATAGGTTCTTTATTAGGAGTCTTATATATTTTTCGGCGTATTTCTGCTGACACGCAAAACAGTAGGAAAGTGATCACTAATACAGTAAGGATAATTTACAGAATACAACCAATCACAACATTAGTTACTATATTATCGATTAAAAGTGCAGAGTCTATTGGTTATTCTCGTCGTTTTTAAAACTGGTTGTATAATGAAATTGCAAAAAGTGTTACATTTCATGAGTGGGTCTATGATATCTTCTTTCAATAGTTCCAATATATAAATCACCCATAAACGTATTGATTTTGTTTTCAATTATTTATTTTATCAAAAATTGGTTGGCTTTCTTTAATAAAGTCATCTATAGAAGTAAATGAGCTCTATACACTACTCCAACATGATTTTTGGTGTCGTCGTTTTTTGGGCATTTCAATCAAGATCTCGTTTGATGTTGCACTATTAAGGTCGTTTCGCACTTGGTATTTAACTGTATTAGAAATAAACACCAACACACCTTTTTCACGAGTTTACTCTATTCGTAAACTCAAATTTATAACCAGGTTAAATAATTGAAGTAGTCTAGTGGTTATCCTTAAAGTGAGTTTCTGATAAACCATAATTGTGAAATTATGACAGGTTTGCATTATACACTCTTTGAGACTCAAAATTTTTGTTTTAGACTCCTTACATTAACTTTTCAGAATAGAAAACTTATCATTTGACGTAGGGCAGGTCTCCTTCAATTCGTGGGCATTTTGATAAGTACATCGAAAATGTTCTAGATGATCATTTGCGATATATTTACCAACTGTACTCTCTTGATACCTTAATGGGTTCAAAATCATGTGTCATATTATTTCAATCCAATTTGTTCATATTGAGAGAGGAATTAATGGAATTTACATTATCCTCTCTTACATCGGCTTTTTTCGTTGTTTAAATATTTTGTTATCAGAAGCATTTATACATTCTTTTACAATTAAAACCAATGTGACCTCAAATTTTAGATTTTCCTTCGATTCAATTCGGTACATTTCTTATGAATATAACGTTTACACATTTTACATGATTATCTCTTTGATTGATTTAACTGTTTTGGAGCCGACAAACATAATTCAACATTCAAAACTTTACGACATGCATAACAAAAAATATTAAAATTCAATACAAATACAAATATTCCAAGAGATGATTGGCCAGGCAGTCAAGCACAAGCTTATAGGATAATGATTAAAGACTGCCAGTGAAACACGCGTTTACTATAAAGCTTAATTGAATGATGAAAGTGGCAATGTTTTGTCTATAAGTGGTCATGATTCTGAAGTGACACTACTTAAGACACTGCGGGGAGTACAAATCCTTGAATTGGGAGTTGATTCAAAATTATACATAAAGTAGCAAGTTAAAAGAGGGTGTTGTTTAGTAGCTTTTCGCCAAAGGGTAGTACCCTGTAAATCTAATAGGTGTGCAAATTAGTTTGTATATATCAGGAAAAGTGAATAAGAACGAACAAGCCAGATTAACTGAATGGCATGACCAATCAATCTATTATTGAAATGACAATCATTAAATAGTTAATTTACCTGTGCTGAGTCCCACATAATATAATAGAAGGCCTTGTAATTGTTTATATATCTACCGTTATAGACGTAGAAGTTTGAATTTTATTATAAGAATTATGTTTGTTTTGTAACTTTATTTCGCACACTTTAACTTTCAATTTGGGCATGATATGTACATGACTTGCACATGCTTTGCACCCATAATGTCAATCAGTACTGTGTTTAACTCATTCATGTCATTGATTCTTACTGTCCATTTTTCGCATTAGCCCATGCTGGCTGTGCATTCCATGCTCTGCTATGAGAATCGGATGATCGACCAATATCTATTGGGTCTGCTGCTTCCTTATGACGCTTCTTACCATTATCCTCTCCATCAGTTGACGTACACCATTCATGACCATTCCATGTCCAGACACTTTTTACCCACCTAGCACGTTTAAAACCATTTCTTGTGCCTTCCATACAACTTCTTGGTGTAAGGAGTTTAGTAACTCTTGTCTCCAGATTTGTACCTGCTAACTTTCTCCTAGCCTTTATGAACTTCATCTTGTCATTAGGCCTCACAAATTTACTCAAAAACAATCATTGATGATTATACAGATGAACTGGCTTGGAATTTGTTACATCTATTCAAATGAACTCCTGGTAACATTGTAAAAATACAACACTTATTCCATGTTTGTTGTTAATTTGCTCAAGAAGATAAACACAAATTTGGCAATTTTGGATCTCTGCATATTATGGTGACCTCCACATTAAACAAACTACCCGTGAAATATATTTCTGGTCCATGTAAGATTAGTAACAATACTTAACAGTCTTCAAGCTGACCTGGCTTGGGACTATGCAAAAAATTGCATATATAACCTGTAGTGGCCATCTTGGATTTTACAGGAAAGATGACCTTCAAATGAAAACTTAACTTCAAGAATGAACTCCTGGTCGTCAAATTAGTCAAAAGACAACTATTGCATGTTTTTAAAGATACTTTATTCGAGAGTTACACAATTTGATAATCTCCAAGATGCCTGCCGGCAGCCATTTGGTTGATAAAATTACTCAAGAACAATACTATATGATTGCAACAATGAACTGCTTGGATATGTATTCAATGGACTCCTGGTCATCGTAAAAAAAACAACAACAACACTTATTCCATGTTTGTAAGCTACTTTGTCAAGAGATACACCAATTTGGTAATTTTAAAGATGGCCGCTGGCGGCCAATTTTGGATTTCTACATAGCGATGTGACCTCTAGGTTAAAAAAAACTACTCATTTTTTCCTGGAATGGACTTCTGGTCATGTTTAACACATTTTTTTTTATCTGTTTTTTTTTTTTTTTATAACACGTTTACCCTAATAACCGTCTTAAAAGATGACGTGGCTTGGACTATTTTAAAAATTTGTATATAGGCCTATTTAACAGAATCAGTGGCGGCCATCTTGGATTTGCACAAAGTACAATGCCCACCTACGAAAAACTATCAGAAATTGAATTCTGATCCATAAATTATGTCGTAAAAGACACTTATTCCATTGTTTGTAAGTTACTTTGTTCAAGAGATACACAATTTGGTAATTTCCAAGATGGCCGCCGGTAGTCATTTTGGATTTCTACATAGCGATGTGACATCTAGGTTAACAAACTACATCTGGAATGGATTTCTGGTCACGTTAACACTTAGAAACAATACATTAACCATCTTCAAAGGTGAAATGGCTTGGACTATGTGAAAATATGTATATATTTAACATAGCCAGTGGCGGCCATCTTGGATTTCACAGTAAAGATGACCTCCAAATGAAAAACTAACTTCAGAAATGGACTTCTGATCATCAAATTAGTCATAAAAGACACTTATTCCATTTTTGTAAGTTACTTTGTTCAAGAGATCCACAATTTTCTAATTTCCAAGATGGCCGCTGACAGCCATTTTGGATTTTCCAATCTCCTGGAGTTTCCCCACACATTTGGGAGGGGCATAGGAGCTTATTTTGTTTTAAATACCCCAAAGTACCAAAATCCATCATCAAACGTACCTTTGCTCTCCATGGTCATGGGACCCCTGATTTTGACCCTACTATAAGGTTTTTAAACCTTTATTTTTGTGTTAAAACTTTGTTTTGGTGTAATTTACTCCACTAATACACAGTTACTGTAAAACTCTCATAGTGAAAGAATGTGGACGTGTGTGGGAACCAAGCATGGTCTACGCTATAATACTATATTTGGCGGAGGGAATCGAACATACAATGTGAGTCAATAAAAACCCTACATTCAGGAAATTTTTTTTCTTCAAAGGTTAAACGTTATTTTGCTTGAATGTTTGCTTTGGTTGTTTAAAGGGATAAACAGGTTATCAGAAGATTTTTATTTGGTGTCTTTCGGACTTCGGGTTCAGAAACTATGTCAATTTTACGGAGAGGCCTAAAATTCTATTTGGCCGATTTTAGCCATACAATGCGGAGAGACTGACACCGACGTATACCAAAACACATTATAGCAAAGACAATTCACACATGCAATTTCAGATGGTATCGATTTCGTCTCGACAAAAACATATCAGTTTGAGTAAAACGGTCTATTGTGTAACATAATTATAAGTAAAATGTCTTCAACAAATTAAATTACCATTGTTCAATCATTATGAGTCAGTTATTGAAAATCACTCCATATCAATGTCTCAGTTCATGAACATAATGAAACTGCTCAGAGATTTTTGTTTTCCATTTCTAAGGTAATTATTTTGCACAAATACAGTGTACTCAGCGTCCATTAATGGCGAGAAGAACTAAAGCTGAAGTTTTCTGTAAATAAATTGGAATCAAAACTTTAAATTCAATATCGCACTGTTTTTTCAAGCGGAATACAAAACCTAATATGGTTTCACTTTGGCTCCCAAGTTTCGTTGTAAGTTAAAACCATGAAATCTTGCTGAACCAAAGTAAACTGTTGTCATTGACCAGCTATCTTGACTTTCTTATTTGGGAAATTGAACATTTTTTCACTCAG
>JAMKCH010054397.1:0-10212 GCA_023653785.1 Ophioderma brevispina | reverse complement strand
TAGCAATGCATGCATGATTTGCTTAGGGCCTAGGCCTGCTGCTTTTACTTGTTGAAATCATCCAAGTTGAATCTCTAAAATTATTTGGTATGCCAATGTTTGTTTGATGTCTGGCAAACTCATTAAAGTCATGATTCAGATCGTGAAATTGGTCCGTTGCGTCGTGTTTTGTACAACAAGCACACCGGCGGCGGTACTTACAACACAAACTGACTGTCCTGTGCTGTGGTGTCTGTTTATATGCAACTCTTCAAAATTTTGATCCCCGAGCCTCGATTTACGTATTTGTCGTATCAGCAAAGCGTACGCATTGGATAAGAGGTTCTGTAACATCAGAATTACTTGATTTCCTCTGTGGCCCCTACTGAAGAATCTGCTTGTTTACTCTGCGGTCATCGAAGTAATCAAACCCATGGTTCTTTCCTAAAATTTGTTTACGTTCTAGAGCCTCGTTCACTTTGCGTTTTATTTTGCAACACTCATATCTATATTTAAGGGAGTTATAGAGCCTTCAAAATAAATTTAAAATAATATAAATGGAGAAAAATAATTTTCCATAAAAAGCTGTAGCAATGTACAATGATTGTAAAATGTTTATTACAAAGGAATGTGTTAATATTCGCACTTTACTTGTGCTACGCCATGTGCAAACAATTTCCACTGCAAACAGACTGTCTTGATCAACCTCCAACGTGAATGCTGCCCTCTGATGTTACAATTGTCGGAATAATCATGTGATGGGGAAACCCCGTTCTTTGTTGCTGAGGTGCATTTTTGCAATGGTTATTTTTGACAGATTTTCTTTGGGCACATTCCGACTAAATTTGTTATAAAAGGTGCATCCTTCATCATACATGTTAATCTACACGTTTTTGTGCCATCACAAAAGTCTTTGTGCTTATCTAATCACTGCAAAATGCAGTACGTGTACAACCACACACAATGACGTTCAGTGCAGGCACTGTACCACTTCAGGATATGAGTTGCAACAAGGCTAGAGGACTGAGTTGATTTATTAACGTAGTAATGTAATTATGAACTCATAGGGTTATGTTTGAAGAAATTTGCATGCACCCGAACCTTGTAAATTTACGTGCAAACACGGCATGACATTGGTAAGTTTCTAACAGTAATTAAATAGAAACCAATTAGCCATAATAGGCTGTTCCTTGGAAAAAGCCCTGGAGGGCTCCCTAAAAATACGGTGCTGGGATGTTCGGCACTATTGACCCTTTTTTAAACCTGCTGCCAATGAAGACCCTTTTTTAAACTATGTCACTGACCCCTTTTTTTTAACCCTGCCACTGAAAAGTCCCCCCCCCCCCCTTTTATACCTTCAGTTGATGCTCCCATTTTAATTAAATGTTACTGAATGACTCCCTTATTTCTATTTCATGCTCTCACAAAGCCCCTTTTGTTCCACTGATGGACTCCCTTTTTTCACACAATGTGAGAGGCTCTCAGTGATTGACCCCAAGTTTTGCATCCTCTTCACCAATGACCCCCTTTTTTCCGAAAAAGTTCCTCAAAGCGATTGCCCCCTACTTTGAAAGCCCAATCCGCACATCCCTGCACCATGAGTGCCCCCCCCCCACCCCGGTCACTGCCATCTATATAATATCACATTATGTTGCCAAATAAACAGTACTTGCTGCTTCAAAATTGAGTACAAATTACAATGCATTTTGTTTACGTTAATTTCCCTCACTCAAAATAGGGACGTCTTGGCCCCCGGGGTTCTCAATTTTGTTTGGGTAGGGATGTGCCTCCGACAGTCTGGAAGTAGGACCCATATCTATAGCCATTTTTTGCCAAAAAGGACCCATCACCTACCAGAATGCAAATTTTGGGCCAAATTACCCCAAATTTTGCCATTTTTTCCCCTCAAAATTTTGATATTTTGAGCAAATTTGACTAATTTTCCAACGTTTTTTAGAAAATGTTTGGCTCGTAGAGAAAATTTGACTAATTTTCCAATAAATTTAAGAAATTGTAAAAAACGACCCATTGCATACCAAAATTGGCATGAAAAATGGTCATATACCTATGGCTGAAAATGGGACCGCTGTCTGTGGCACGTCCCTGTACGGTCATTTGTGTTGAGCACCCCCCCCCCCCCCCGGGTCTTGGCTTTTAGGTGATTTTAATACATGCATATTACACTGAAACTGAGAAATAACTGCAGTTATGTCAAAATTGATTTTGCAGCTGCAGTCAAACACTGAAAGCAGATTTTTCACTGTTGTATTTTTCTTCAAGAGACAACCGAGGTCAGTTCCATGTTTTTTTTTTTAACGAGTTTTTTTTTTGCAATTTTGAAATGCGTGTATATCCATATCTATATACAATGGATTATTTTAAGTTGCAACCACAGACATATTAGTAGCTCTTTGGTATAACCGAAAACAGCTTCCAGACACATCTGTTGACAAAAGTTTTATTTTGGTGCTGTTTTCGGACTTGCCATATCCCATATTGCACACTTCACATACCTTGACGGCTCACTGAATTGCTTGATTCTGTACCGTGTTTCTGTCACTTATAGCCACATTTCAATGGGAAACACCCCGGGGGGGGGTCCTGGGTTTGGTCGGGTACCCCTGCTCGTTCCAAAAAAGAGGGACTAGCTGCACATGCGGCATAACGCCACTAGGGTAATCCAAAAAATTCACAATAATCAAGTCTAGTCCCACCTAGGGGTATCAATTCAGTAAGATTGTGACTGGCCTCATTGAAAAACATGGAAATTCACTTTAACATGTAATTACATAACCCTGCAGTGTGTAATTTTCTTACAGTAGTACCAGTGTTATTTTTCTCATATTATGGTTCTTTAAAAAGGTGAATTTTTATTCACATATTGAAGCAGGTTCCGCTAGGGGGATAATTTTACCGCAAATTGGTCCCGTTAGGGGTATATTTCACCGAAAACGGGGTGGATAATTTAATGATAGGTCCCATTAGGGGTATATTTTCACTGAAAATTGTTACCGTTAGGGTCATCACTTTCAGAAAACCCTGGAACGAGCATGGGTGGTTACCAACAAATCTTTGAGAACCCCCTCCCCCCCCCCCCCCGGGGAGGAAAAAAAACATTTGTGTAAATGACCGGCGCGGCTCTTAGGAAAAACTGTCCCTAAAGAGTCGCTTGAGCTGGCTGCTCTATCCGCCACCCATTGTTCTCCACCTACTCTTAACCTATAATCGTATTCTTAATTCTGGGACACGGCGTACGCACAGAGAACTTGATACGAGCGTTGATGCATTCAAACTTACGCTCGACTACGCCCTACAGCGCCCTGCATTAAACGGGCAATATTGCATATGGAACATACGCTTCCGAGGTAAGGTAACGCACATACGCGGTGTTTGGTTCGTTCTTGTCCCAGAATTATTGAATACGATTAAAGGGCTGACCTCGTTGAGCTAGAACTGCCCCCTGTACAGTGGTACGCGCAGGCCGTTAGCCAGGAATTATTTGGGTGTGCGGATTTGTCAGAAGTGGACCTTTTGCGCCATAACCACAACAAATTTTTCGGTCCGCTCGCTCGCAGGTTGACCCAAATTTTTTGACCGTTGCTCCAAATTCTGAAGGGGGGTGGGTGGGGGGGGGGGGTGGACATGACATCATTGCAGCGTGGGAGAAAACAGCTTAATAACACAAGCCATGGCATAATGCAATTTAGTGTTAATGGCTACTTTTATCAATCATTACCCTGATGCATTTAGGCAAGCAAGCAAACTTAACATCACTAAGCAGGGGGACATTCAACAATGACATAGCGGACCTTGTCATTTTTTGGGGCTGGGGTCGTCGCACCCCCTGCACCCATGGCTACGGCCCTGGGTACGCGTGATGCCGCCCCGAAAATCACCAGACGCAGAGAAAGTGCATGGTCACCGTGTCGTGCGTCAAGTGGAAGAGCCTGACTGAAGGGTGTTTTCTTCTTTCAAGTGTTTTATTTGCATATTCAAGCTTATTAAATCGATAGCTCGCATTCTTGGAACATTCACTCCCGACAAGTAGTAATAAAGTTAATTGCAGGGGGAAGAGTTTTGCGTTTCTCTGCTCGCAGTTATTTGTAGTCCCATTTGTTTAATGGTTTCTTTATTTCTTAATGTAACATATTAAAACGGCCGCTGAACACTCTGAAATAAAGACTGAACTCTGTTGTCAATGCAAACACAGGCCTCTGTGGTCCAATGGTAATTCTCACACCTAGCTAGCGAGAGGACTGGGTTCGGGACCGTGTATTTTCGTCTGATTTAATTCTGTGCTAGCCAGTTCTCCGAGCCTCTATATATATTTGTCAAGTTACGTTCTCTGGGTTGTATCATATACTTGATCCTCGCGTGCCTTGAATTGAGTTTCGCATCGCATAGGATCATGCTCTAGAATAAGACATACGCCACCCATCTAAAAAATTATTTAATTCTTGCTGATGTTGTTGCTGACCTATATTTATTTCCATTTTTATATACCTGACCATACACGGTAAAAAAAATCCCTGTAGAAAAGTTAAAGCTATGGTTAAAATGATGTGATATACCACCTTTCCAGGTGGTGGCGCCAAAGCCTCATTCATTATAGCAATTCACCAAAAATTTCAAAATAATTTTATTGAATTCTGATGTTGAAAAGTTTGTTAAGAATTCCAACATTTTTAGATATGGGTTTTCCCATGACCTACATACGGACCTCATCTCCTTAATTTATTAATACAAAAAAAAAAAAAAGAAATAACCGCCTTACAGTGGAGTGATTCTTCAACCCAACCGCGTTTGGGATAAGAAAATTTTCCTTGACACATAAAAAATTCTCAGATTTTTTTGTCATGACCTTTTTTCACGTTTTGAGCGTTGTTAACCAATTGCAGCACCGTGTATGAAATTGTGATTCTTGGCCTTCCCTCCCCCTGGACTGTCTTTTTTTGAATGTGGGAAATAGGGCATTAATGCAGAATATTTTCAGCCAGAATATGGAGTGAGGTGAAACACGGACACGATTAAAACTTTGCAGTAAACGATGGCAGAAATAAACAACAAAAATATATAACACGCGTCTACCACTGGTTCTAAATTACGGTAATTTACTGGCATCGGATGCATCCTGGAAATGCCGGGAAATTACCATAAGTTTACGGATTTTTAAGTCTTAAAATTCATATGTAAATTAGGAGGGGCTATAACAGAGGGCAAATTATTTTGTGGGGGGGGTTTTTTTAATTTTTTTTCTTAGGGCTGGGGTTTTTTTTTTTGAGTCTATTAAACCTATCTCACTTGAAAGATTAAATTTCTTACTCTGGTCCAAAAAAAAAGTGTGCAGCTCCCTCTTGGTTAGTCCTTTAAGTTTGTGGGGTTGGGAGTGGATTTGAAAAGGGGGCAGAAAATCCCTCTAATTACTCTTTTCACAGGTAATTTTGTAAGCTTTATGTGTATTTTTAGTAATTGAGCTCAAGATACCTGATTGTGAAAGTTGCATGAAAATTTGGACATGTGCGTTTTATTAAAAATTGACGTTTTTAGGTCAAAATTTAGCGTGAGGGCGCTTTTCGCGATTTTTCGCCTTCTGCTTCTTCATTAGTTGTTTTGAAGGTGTCCAAGCCATGAGGTAATCCCAAATATGACCAGCTCAAGAAATTTGAGTACTTTATTAATTGGTAGTTGTTGCAGTGCTCATTTCAACGTTCATTTGAAATGCCACCATTCATTATTCTACACCAAAAGAAAGTGAAGTGACCTGTACATTTGGAATAGGAGCATTTGAGGAACATTCAAATGAATGCTATATACAGGCAAACTAAATGAGATAGAATGGTCAAATTTCTTGAGCAGGTCAAGTTTGTGATTATCTTGGTAGCTGCAAACTCAAAAAAAAGCAAAAGAAAAAGCGCCCTCACACTAATTTTTACCTAAAAAACAACAAAACACTTAAAAAAAAAAACAAAAAATTTGACCTAAAAAAATCAGAATCACCTTTGTTCTCTCTTTTCTTTTAATATTCTTTAGCCAAATACAAGGTAAGAAGTCTATTGAGTGTCTGGTCACTATTATGACACAATATTTGGGTGCTCAAAAAATCTCTCATTGCACCTTTAACATATAATGTATCGGAAGCTTGGGGTTTTGTTAAGTAATATTGCTACAAAATAATATAATTTTTTTCAGAAAAAAAAACATTTTTGTATTAAAAAAGAACTGGACCTGGATGGAGTTTACTCAAGTTGTTTTCATTCTTCAAATTTTACGGGCATATGCCTTTTTCTAGATAGGTCAGGCATAAGAAACTATTGCTACGTAATGTTCAGTATGTCTTTCATCCAAACTTTCTTTTTTTTCAAATATTTTAAGTTTCTGAAATGCAGGGAGTAAAGATAGATTTCGCGGATCAGATTTCGCGCTTCAATCTATTCAAAGAATATAGGCTGTGGGCCAGTCCATGACCTTGGTGCGCCTTACATAACACAGTTTGGTTCCAATGAACTTCACTTTTCAATTGAGGTCAATTTTACATTTTGTACCCATTTTTTTTCAACTTGAACTCACTGACCTTTGACCTTGGCCATGACCTTTGCACTCATCAACATATGAGGGACCCAAATGTGCACTATGCAACAAGTTTGGTTCTCCCAACACACACACTCCACATCAAATACATGGAGTACTGACCCTATTCGGACCAATAAACCTATGCTCATTTGGACTAACGCTCCTTAGAATAAGAAACGTTAATGTTCAATGCCAAGACTAATGACCCTTTGGAACCAAGAGCAGACCCTGTTTGGAACATCAATTGTTTCTGGGGGAGGAATTGAAGGCCACTGTCATTTCATTTGAGAAGGTACCCGGGGGGGGGGGGGGGGGGGTACTCAGTGAGAGAAGGTAGGTCCATTATGTGTCGGCCAATATGGTTCACATTTCAACCCCTGCTATACAGTCATTTTTCCACCAGGCTACTATATTAATGGGGCCATTTCGATGATGTCATTGATCCTATATAAATGGTCCATTTTTCAATTATTGGTCACAATTTTACGATTAATGGTTCAATTTTTCTGATTTTTCGGTAAAATTCAACAACGAAAATGGTCATTTTTTGTCCGATTTTCGGAAAAGGTACTAATGAAAACTGAGCGGCCGATTTTGCTAAAATTACTATTAAAATGGTGCAACTTTTCAAAGCCAACCATAGAAATGGGTCAATTGCTGAACCCCCCTATATAAATTGGTTCAGATTTTTTGTACAATGTGTCCTACACTCAACATGGGTCGATTTTTTTATTACTTACCCGCGGACGCACACCTGACCCAATTTTGGGTCGAGTAACCCCCCGGGGTTGACCCTCTCCCCCCCCAGAGAATGCGCAAATGGATGCTTATTACACATAAGAGTGACATAAACAACATGAAAACTTCAATGATAATAGGTTGAAATATTTCCTTTAGCAGGGGGCCAAGAGAATGTAAACTTGTTTTAGTGTAATAGTTAAAGGCATGTTTGTTAGAATGGTAGCTCATTAGGGTTAGAAAATGATGTCCAAAAATACTTGTTTGGGTGTATTTTTAAAAATTTCACTGTCAAATTACAGTTAGGAGAGTAAAATTAAACTAAAACACTTGTTAAGGGGTAAGCAAATCAACCCAAAGTACGTGTTTAGGGTAGCAAACTCAATCAAAATAGTGCTTAGGTTTTTTCCCTCTGGTGGAATACACACCTCGCTTGGGACTTTTGGAGGCCATACCACAACATGGTATCCACCTTGAAAGACACACTAGTGGCCCCCCCCCCCCCCCCTCCCCCCCGGGACCCCCCCCAACAGTAAAGTCCAACGATACAATATTAATACTATTAATTAATCTCCTATCTTAATATTGATTCTTCCAGAATTGTTTTAAATAGAAATGGAAGAAGTGGAGGACCAAGTCCGATATACGATCGTATTTTTCAATAGAAACTTGGAGAGGGTTCTTTTGGACCGTAAAAGCCGTGTGACATTCAGAAAGTCTTAAAGGGCTCACAGAGCTGCAGCAAAGAGTATTCGGGACTTGAGGAAGAGGCGGGTTAAATTCTGTCCAAACTTGATCACACCACCCTATTATCACTGAAGGATTTGTATCAAATGGAGACCAGTCATAATCCTTCCTCATTACTTTAGCAAAGTCTCTGCGTGCCCTACATGACTACCGTCCTGATAAATCTAAATGGCCGCTAACCAACAACTTAAAGCGAAATTGGCAAAGGAAACAGCACTTGCAATACAATATCTCATAAACGCAACTGCCTGCAACTAGGGGACATTATACATACCAAAGAATTGCCTGCTATTCAAGAACAACTTGCTGAAGCTATGCTACTTGTGGACTGCCAGGAAGTGGATCATTCCTTCACACTATCAAGTGCAAAAGGGACTACCAGGTTATGGCACCTGAGATCATCAACACTAATGAAGAAGGTCAAGCCACCTATTCAAGATACACAGACATCTATGCCTATGGGATGCTCCTTCTAAAGATATGGACCCGCAAAACCTCCCATTTCAGGCAAAGAATACCAATTTGTAGTCTACCACGTCGGAATGGCAATCTGCACCAGACATAACTGAAGATTGTCCCAAAGATCTTCAGGTGTGTGACACAATGTTGGACTGTTGACACAGAAAGCGCTACAATTGCGGGCATTCTAGAAGGTAGATTAAATATATTATTGTATTATTATTCAATCTCTTATGTAAGGTTACCATTCATATCAGCAATTATTTTGTTGGGGAACTCTTGTAGGACACAGCATACACACCCACAGCAAAAACAAACGGTTGCAGGTGGTTATAACTGCAACCCTTTGGAAACTCAAAAGTTTCCAGTAGCAGCAAACTTGGAAACGAGTAAGAAGCCAACCCACCCATTCTGTAAGTTACCACCCCCCGAACCCCCGCCCCGCCCGATCTCACTACTTGGATTTTCAATTAAGAGCTCCACCGGGGTTAACCTGCAGCTATACTCTGGGGCCTTAATTTCGTGGACATAACAAACGCATGCGTTTATCGTTGCGCGTACGAGGTCTACGTGTACCCATGGTGTGCCACGTTTTGGCGGGGAAGTGGGGTAGTTCTAAACTGTCCAGAAAGAAGAATTATGAGCCAGAGTGTGAGGATGCCATGGTTTTAAGGTCAATTTGGTATGGCACTTAAAGCAATATTAGAACACATTTTTGAAGGCGCCCCAAATTTAAAAAAAAAATCTCGAGATTTTACACGGTTGCATTGGTAACTGGCTAGTAAAACCATACTGATGAATGGTTAAGCTCGAAAATGTCTTGTCTCAAAACAAGGAATTTGTAATTAGAATAATTATTATCGGGATCCCGATAATAATCAACGGCTGCTGGGAAACGGCCTTCCAATGTGAATAAGCCGAAATAGCCGCCATGACGTGTTACGCTCACCATTAGTGTTTTATTGGGTAAGGCAAAATCAATGTTTTTGTTAGAAGGGTTATTTTTCCCGAGGGAGGTGGCCCTATGTCTCATGACGGCTAAAACAAGGATTTCCAGCTCCACCGTTTACGTCCATCTGGGATCCCAATTCTTATTTCAAAATCGCATTCTTTTATGATAAATACGCATTTTTTTAGCTTCTCGTTCGCAGGTATAGTTTCCTAGACAATCACCAACGTTACTGTGCCAAAATATCAAATTTTGAAAATTGGGGGCGCTCTTAAAAAATGTGCCATTATGCTTTAATAGTGAACTACAAAATTATCACTGGTTATTTATACTTTTATTTCACCATTAACTATACTCTTGTTCACCAGTAGAAGTAGGATTAATAATCAATCTAACTGTACAAGTTTCCAAATTAATGCTTTTGCATAGAGGTCTTTCACCTCACTGCAGGATAACATATACCAAAAGGTGTTAGTTCCCCGGGGTTAGGTCCTGTAGATATTCGTTCAGTGTCATGTTGTCAGGTGTTTATATATGGGCAAAATAGATTTTGGGCCTCTATAAATATGTGAAAAATTGTATTAAATATAAAATGTTACTTTTTGATATACAGTATATTACATAGTAATATCCATACAGTATGTGTGGAACATAGAAGTGAGTTGGAAGATTTAATGGGTTGTGGCTGAGTAGATAGTAGAGTAGTAATAGCCATTGTTGTGCACTGCTCCATGTTTCTGTGTATGGTAGGCTTAGAGGCACATGTGCTA
>JAMKCH010054394.1:0-23740 GCA_023653785.1 Ophioderma brevispina | reverse complement strand
ACCTGACAAGCTTTTTTCATAAAACCTCATAACAGTTTTTCAGTAAACTAAGGTGTCACATGGTACGTCATACTTCGGGGCTGGAACAATGTGCCGCAACCTCAGCGCTCCGGATGCACCAAGTTCAGTACCGTGTAGCAGTGGACCATAAACCATCTGAGATCATTGCATAAAACCTTTGACCTTGGATTTTTATAAGGCTAAAGCCGTCCACATAATAATACAAACTATTATTTACGAACGCGCACATCCACGGGTTTTGTAATATAATTGTTACTATATCTGAATAGAAATTCCCGGGAATGGCCTTGTCCTAACAAGAAATGTCTTCAAAGGGTAAACCCTGGTTTAGGGATTTTTTTGGCGGCACTGGTACAAATCGTGCCCAATGGTGAACATAGCAAAGAAACATGTGTCACACTACTGTAACCAATCCCAAAAATGATAAACATACATAAAAAAGAAAATAATTACTTGTCGAAAAAGACATTCATTTTTCATTTATATTTGTTTGCAAGCAAGTAGCAATCAAATCACTCAAAAATTTCTCCCCCTTTGGCTCGATTCAGAATCAGAATTTTTTCATAAAATTTACACTTTTTAAATGAACCTAAAAGACGTCAATTGTGGTAAATAATAATTACCAGGTGGGCATTATTTAATTTGTCCAGTAAAAAGGGTAGAAAATTCATTTACTGAGGTGGACCACCGTTAATTATCCCTAATTCCTCACGACAAACCTTTATGTAATTCAGCTTTGGCCCCTTTTCTGTTCTGTGATGTTCCTCTTATATGCACCCGGGATATGCACATACAGAGGAATCATGAAATCTCTTGAGAACTACCCAGAGGTGATTTTGAACCAATCTCAACAATGGCGGCGCAGAGGGGGGGGGCAAGGGGGGGGGGGCAATTGACACCCTTATTTTTTTTTGCCTCCCCCCCCCCGCAGTTTTCCCCCTGTCCTGAAAAATGACAATTTTTTTTGGCAAAATCAGTGATTTTAGGCAAAAATCAGCGATTTGGGGCCCCAAATCACAATTTTTGCAAAAAAAAATATGGCCACAAATTGTCCAAATGTGCCTATAGTGTGCTGTACTAACTAAATACTATCAGTACGTATGGTTAAAAGGGCTGCTGTATTTTGGCGAAACGAACAGAACTCCCATTGGAATTACACCGCTTTATTCCGTCAGATGCCCAAAAACAAAAAATTAACACGGGTGTATAACGGATAAAGCGTGTAATCCAATGGGAGTTCTGTTTGTTTTCGTTCGTTTTCGCAAAATCAGTAAGCCGGTTAAAGTGTTCAAGGTAACCACGGGCATTTCATGATCATGCTTAAAAATTCACCTAGTTCTAGCGCTTATAGTCGGGGATTTTTATGTGCTACTAGTGGAGTGGCCTATGTAAATTCGTGAAGTTCATGTTAATTGTTGGCAAAACCACTCGTCAAACGTATACTACTGGGTCTGAACTATTCCGACACCACATGATGTTGCCATGTTTTACGTTGACCTTTAAAAATGATGTTGCCATTGTTTACGTTGACCTTTCATGAACCTTGACACAATGCAAAGTCAAATGTCATGACAATCGTTCAAAGATTTCGACCTTGGTACCAAAATGTGGCAATTTGACAAGGAACATTGTATATATGTTATTTTTTTATTTGACTTTCGTTGTCCCTTGGTTATATCAATAACCTAATTAGAGACAATATCTGCATAAATTGCCTTTATGTAGACCCCAAGCCGGTCCAAAGCATGAGTTAGGCCTCAAGTTTTTGCACAATGTCAGTCATCTGTAAACACTCTGCTTGAATGTAGAATACCGGCACACCCCATATTTTTGCTATTAAACGGCCATTTCGTGATCCACGCCTCGTTCCCCCACTTACCTAAAATTTTGAGATTTTTATATCCCTGACCTTTTCCTTAGTATCCACGTGTGCCCAATCTTACACTGTGCAAATTCAGTCGCATCTATAAGAAATTAGCATTTCTGTCCTTAAACGGACTAAATTACATCCCCAACCCAAAAAACCCGTCAAAGCCTATGGGACCGTGGGAAACGACCAATTGCTCATAACACAAACCACAAGATTGGGATCAGCTCAAATTTTGAGAATAAGCTCTTCTCAAGGAGTATCAGTGATCAATGAATAAACAGAAGTTGCCTGAAATCACGAAATGCAACTCACGTTGTTTGTAAATATGTGCAAGAAATCGATGTATTCTATACCAAATTCAGGAACTTCATCGTCGTATACTGTAAATAACCATGATTCGCACTTCATAGAAAAAAGTATGTAAATAGTTATCATTAGTTCAGTCACATTCTTTCCATCCAGATACCCTGAATAGTCTCTAAGCAGTCAATTTAGAGCGAGGCCGAGGGTGGGGGGGTTCTCAGGTTTGGTGGGGTAAGGGACGTGCCTCCGAGAGTCTGGGAAGTATGACCCTAGCTAGACCCTTTTTGGCCAAAAAAGTCCCCATAGCTATATCAGAGATGCAAATTTTGGCCAAATTTAACCAATTTTGCCCTTTTTTCCTCATTAACATTTTAGTGACACATTTTAGTACTTCTATTGAATGAATTTGACTTATTTCTAAAAAATTTGAGAAAATTTTTGAAAACGACCCATTGCCATACCAAAATTGCATTAAAAAGGGTCATGATATACTCAGAAGCTTAAAATGAGACTGATGTCTGTGGCAAGTCTCCGTATGATCATTTGGGTTGAACACCCCTCCCCCTGCCTATACCCAACCCTCATGCATCATTATAGCTATCACAGAAATGTGCAAGACAAATATTCTCTTCAATTGTATGATGCTTGATACTTGTCACCCTAGACCCGGAAGTCTAAGTCCAAAAAAAAAGAAGAAAAAATAAAAGCAAGATCCAGTTAGAGTCGCCCTACCCAACCCCCATCATACTGATATAATAGCCCATAGTTTAACTGAATTGTGTTTACACAGTAACAATGTTTCCAGACGAAATTGCGATTTTCTCCATAAAATGTGCCAGAACATGGAAACATTGTGCTGCTGTCACTTAACTAAGATTCAACACCAATACGGTCACATAATCTTTAAGTGTTGTAACACACTGTATCTCATTAGCTTTTTTCTTTGACATAATTTTGCATTATTTCCCCTGGTCTTAGTGTACAATAGACTGTATGCACTAAACAGTCAAGATTAACCCTTTGCATGGCCATACTGGAGGAAACACCCACTGGCTAAGTAATAGTCCTTGATCGATTTCGCACAATTATCATGTTTACTGTATAATGGTCATCACCACATAATCATTACATTATCCTGGGAAATCCTGTCACAGACCTCTTGGGAGAAATGTTAAGATTAATGGGTCATTCATATATGTATATTGGATACGCTCTTCTAAAGTAATTGTAGCATCTGTATTTGAAATGTTCCTATTTTTGTGTCCAAAATTGTGCGCTCTTTGCATTTTAGCTGGAATGTCATTTTACAAGACCAAACGTCGTTTTTGATGCAAAAGACCAAGACGGGAACCAATTGTAAACTCTGTGCAGTAATGCAATAGTCCCAAAGGGATGATCTACTTGTTAGAGAACCTAATTCAAATCCTACACTAAGCTTTGAGTTTTGTGTTCATGAACGTGGGCACTGGCAGGATGATATGGGGCAGAATATCTTTGTTCATCACTGTAGGCCGAAATCTATTAGGCTGTTGTCTGTCACACCGATTGAAGGTGTTCAATCTAGCATGTGCACCTCTTGTCACGGGCGTGCGCCGCGCTTGCGTTGCGATGTGCGTCTGCTGCGGGGGCGTTACTTTCACTTCCGCGCCATTTTCTATAGCAATTCCGTTGGTGTGGGAATTGCTTTGTCTATTGGTGAAAGAACATGTACACAACGTGGTTGTTATTATACTCCCCAACAGTCAGGTTAGATACACCAAGCATTTGGTTTATTTTCATTCATCATTATATTGCTTTGCCATTTTTCAACAACATGTTTCCCTTTTGGTTTATACATTCTATATGTCTATAATTTTCATTATGCCATTCCATGATTGTAATAAGAATTTACTTCGATTCCTTGGAAATTATGGGTTCTCTATTGCCAAATGTGATACTGTACTACTGTCATGTTGGGTGACAGTCAAAAAGCCCATTTTATAAAATACCACGCACGCACGCGTGCACTCGCAAACATACATATACACACACACACACACACACATATTACCATCATACCCAAATATTTTGCAGTGTAACCTACATTGACTAAGTGATATGTGTTCATCACACTATACCCAGTGTTCCCAAGTGCTGAGCCATATCTCTTTGTCCAATGTACTTTTTTTTTTTTTTTAATTTGGATGTTTTTTTACCTTTGACCTTGACCTTTATTTATATACTATAACTCCACGTCTCGCAGTTTTGGCGGTTTTTTTCCCGTCACGTTTCCCAAAATTTTGTTTCGTTGGTTCAACTTACGAACAACTGCTGCACAGTTGTTTTTGTAATAAAATATCCTTAGCATTTTGTAACTCTGTCTTAGTCCCCTTGTTTTTCCTACTCTGTGCTTGTCCTTGTTGCTTTCGTCTTGTCCGACTTGTCAATAATCTTGTCCACAGGTATTGTCTCACTTTTATCTACCCGCTTTCTCATTGCCTCCTTTAACTTATATTTCCTTCCTCAACCAATCTCATCAAACCTATCTCTCAAGTTCTCCTCTCTCTCTTTCTCTCTCTCTCGTTCTCTCTTCTCTCTTTCTCTTTCTCTCTCCTTCAAACCCCCTCGCTTTTACTTTCCTTTGCTTTATATAATCCATTTCAATATGCCGTGCCCTGCAAATATACGAACTGCCATTTAACCACCATCTTACGACGAAGACTTCGCGCATCACTAATGATTTTCTCACCAACACTAATTTGAACACATCATCAAACTTATTCCCCTTTGCATCAACCCATTACGTACAGAACCCCATATCATCTCAACCATGTTGACCACACCCATCCTTCATACACCACCAGCAATTCTTGTTCTGACGAACTCCCGCTATCACACACTAACGACGCTTCAACACACTAATTACAAACCATCAGCAAATGACTCATTTTCCATATTCCATTTCAATTGTCGTAGTATCACAAAAGCACATATGAAAGACAATCATAACTACTTGTCACCTCAACCACTCTTTCTCTGTCTTAGCATTCTCAGAAACATTTCTTACTGACACGCAAGTCACCACCTAACTTAATGGCTACAACACGTACATTCCAGACCGCTCACAGCAGAGGAAGGGGAGTTTGTCTTTACATAAAAAATCACCTCTCATACCAAATCATTGACACAACACCAGACAGAATATTGACTCAACTTTTTCTCATTCGATCTCACCAGTAACACCAACAATAGACCCACACACGTAACTGTCGGAGTTTATTTACAGATTGCTTAACACCCAATCCAAAATTTTAAAACAACAGCTTCGAGCAGCTTCTCGCTGACTAAATAAACCCAACCGCGACGTCTATATTGTCGGTGGCTTTAATATCAATCTTCTCAATATTCCACTAATCCACAATTATGACTTTATTTAAACATACAAAAAATCACTTGGCAAACTCTTATATCCCAAAATTAACAGACCACACGAATTACGCACAACTCAGCCACGCAGAGATAATATTATCACCACCTCCACTGACACAGAATCCCCACCAGGGATATTTGTCACTGACACACCAGATCACTTTCCAATATACCTCATTACATCTCTCAAGCAGAGCATGCCACAAAACAACAATCCCTAAACGTGACTACAGAGATCACAACCTTCGCACATTTAACCGTACACTCAACACTGAATCATGGGACATATACCTTCCCAGAAAATGACCCTAACATTGCGTATCAGCAACTCATTACAACTTATACTAACCATTATAACGAATCATACCCCCCCCTACAAAGAAGACCTAAAAAATCGTAACCATAAGCAGCGCTGGATGACAACAGCAATTCCAAGTCATCAAACACAAAGCACAGCCTCTACAAAACATACTTTGTTTTTTTTGAAGAAAACACAACCAGCAACCAAACCCAATATAAACAATTACAAAAACAAATTAACTCAAACTCACATCATTCGTATTGCAAGAAAAAAAACCCAACACAGAACAAATGCAGAAACGTAAAAATGATCTTACAAAACCTGGACATTCTCAACAACTTCTAGGGCAGGAAGGTATCACACTAAAAATCCCTGAACTTTCACTCATAAGAATAAGCAAGATACTGACCCGCTTGACATAGCCAGCGCATTCAACGATCACTTCACTACCTTGGGCAAAAGCTTGGCTAACCAAATTCCACTTTCCATTAACTCATTATAAACACCTTCCAAAACACATCACTTCCATTTTTCGATCCAGTTACTGTTGATGAAATGCACATACTTCGCCACCTGTTAAATCCTGGTAAAAGTGCTGGTACCGACAAAATAGATCCTGGGATTGCTATCAAATCATATGATAACATCATATCGCCGCTGATGCCATAGTTAACCAATCCTTCTCACCGGAACTTTCCCAGATCACCTCAAATCAGCCAAAGTCATTCCAATTTACAAAAACAAAGATGCACATAACAATGCAAATTACAGGCCCATTTCGGTTTCTTCCATCTTTTTCAAAACTCCTTACTTGAAAAAATCATGTACACACGTCTGGTCTACATTCTTCAATAAGCACAATTCTTGGGTCGATGAACAATAACGGCTTTAGGCCCAAACGCTCACTTACATGCACACTCCTTGACTAACCAACAACCTTATCCTTGCACTAAAAATAAACTTCACACCATGGGGTTATTCCTGGATCTCTCCAGGCTTTCGACACAATTGATCACAACATTCTTCTTCACAAGCTTTACCATTACGGTGTCCGTGGAGTAGCCTTGGGTGGTTCAGGAGTTACCTTACAAACCGCGCACATCAGTCTATGTACCTCCCCATCGCATCATCAATCACCTAATCACAGTTGCGTCCCCTCAAGGCTCAATCCTGGACCCCTACTTTGTCAATCATTTACATAATGACATCACCAAAATCTCTAACACACTAAACTAATCCTATTTGCAGATGACACAAACATTTTTCGCTCAACTCTAACATTAAATGCCTTTTTTTAACACATGAATCATGACTCGCAAAAATCACTGACTGGTTTAATTTCGGGCTAACAAACTTCTCTTCATGTTTCAAAACTAACTACATGCTTTTCTCTACACACAACACCAATCACAATCAAACATTAACAATAGATAACCAGACCATCTCCCATGTACACTCAACCAAATTTCTTTGCTACAATCGACGACAAACTAACATGGACTAACCATCAACTCTTTCACTACCAAAGCGTCCTTCACGCAATTGGTACAATCTTACAGAGTTAAACATCACCTTCCAGCTACACCCTAAAATCACTTTACGACCATTAGTTCTCCCGTACCTTAGCTACTGTAAACATCATCTGGGCCTCCAACGATCATTCCACGGCTCACCAAACCTAAACTCACAACGAAATGGCCATCGCACTATAACAAACTCCCCCCTAGAACTCACACTTTGCCATTATTTCACTCACTAAAACACTTAATTAGGCACCTCAACCAACCCCCCCCCCCCTTCAAACATTCAAACAGCGCGCTTCATGTTTGACTATCACAACAATCATTTACCTCCGAACTTCCGGAAGTACGGTGCCCAAAACAGACAAATCCACGCTATACACCAGACAAGCTGAAAAACTTCATCTCCCCTCCCAACTCTACCTCTGAAAGCACTTTCTTATTCATGTACACACGCGATCACGGGGCGCAAAACTTTGGAATATCTCCCAGAATCCATCACAACACTTACAAACCCAAACACCTTCAAGACTGCACTGAAAAAACTTTCCTCACCAGTACAATTCTTATTAAATTACTCCCCCAGTCCTTATTTCTCTCTCCTCACTTTCTTCTTCATCTCATTTTCTTATCTTCCACTATCCTTATTTTTTTTCTTCACCTCCACCTCTTCAACCTCTGCTTCCTCATTACGCAATAGTAATTGCATACCTCAGCAAGATATGTTGAAAAGTCTGTCGTTTCTTGTCCCAATTCCCGTATCCTGTATTCCCGTGAAGTTATGTTTTTAGATTAGATTATATTGTTTGTTTCTTGTTTTATGTATATTTCCCATAGTAATATCCCTTACTTGTGTCTTTTTGTATATTATTGTAATTTGAGTATATTTTACTTTAGGGGTCCAGGTCCATAATAACTATAAAAGCCCCCTATCGGGTTGTCCATACTGGTCCTAGCATATCATATTTCCGCACCTCTCATCTTACTAACAGTTTAATCATTGATGCTTCCATGTATTAATGTATTTTATATAATCTACTGATTATACAGTTTCTCGTCACCACGATCTGTTAGGCTTAATACATGAATCTGATCTTGGAAAATATCTGAGATCACAGCAGGACTCTGGTCCCCCACACACCCCACACAAACACACACAAATCCCACCACCGGGGCAAAAGGTCCACTTTTTGGGTGATTTTTGTGGCGGATTTTGTCTGGAAATGGTGCAAAGTGTAGAGACATTTGACAAGAAAGTCCACTTTTTTTATATAAGATGTTCAAAAAAAGACATTTTAGGGGGTTTAAGTCTGTTTTTTTTTTTTCCAACAGTCCCATTTTAAAAGTCCTGCACCCTCTAAAGAAGGAGTTTCAAAAAGTACAAATACAACATGGTAATTTGATAGGTTTAAAAGCACCCCTAAACAATTATGGTAAGTGTAAAATCCTACCCTTATAAGTATTGACAATATTTGAACCCCTAACAAGTGAAATGTGTTTCTTTGTAGACTAAACTGAATAGGCTCATGTACACAAAATGACCTGAGCCGACTATGATACACAACTCGAAAAATCAAATCCATACCCTAAGTAAGTTAAAGTCCCCGGTCAAGTATATAATATGAAAGTACACCCTTTTTTTCCAGATATCATGTTTTGCTACCCTTTTCACGTTACGTATTTATCGTGCACATCTGAAAAATACCCCCTTTTACGTGTTTCTTTTTCGTTCCGCATATATCCCCTTATCATGACTAGTGACCCTCCTCGGGCTCTGGATGGAAAGATTAATTACAACATCACACATGTGACTGAGACTGAAAAATAACTAGTAAACTAACTTTTTGTCCTCTGTAGTGCAAATATTAGTTTTCAATCAGTTATAACAACACTTCATTCCATGGATTTTGGTATATATAGACTACCTACATCCACCATTTGTCTCCTGCACATTTTCATACAACAAATTGGTTTACTTACCCATGAGCATTAATAGCAAGGTATTAGGGGTTGTAGGGTTTCAGTACAACATGGTTCAAACCCATGAGGCAACTCTTGCTTTGGACAGGACTGAGTCTGGGGAAATAATGCAATTTAATGAATATTATTGTCTCTAATTAGCTTATGTTGCTTATAACAAGAAAACAAAAGCTCAAGTAACAAAATAAATCATCAATAAGCAATATTCCTAGTGAAATTTAGCCACATTTTGTACCAAGGTCGATATACGTTGGACGATGTATGACCGGTTTGACCTTTGACCTCGTGTCAAGGTCCCTAAAGGTCAACGGAAGAAAAATGCAACAATCATTTTTCTGAATGCCCGATCCAGTCGAGAATACATGTATATTGGTTTGCCACAATTACATGAACTCAGAAAATCCTCTCTGGAGAACATAGGCCCCTCACTAGAAAATAGAATTTTGTGGATGCATGGCCGCGGCCGTATGTGAAGCGAAATCTCCCAAAACGGTGCATTGTGGGATAGACTAAATACACCCTCTGGAATTATCTAACCTATTTCTGCATGGATCCAGATTTCAATTAAATACTTTGTCGTATGTTTGCCAGACACATACGTATTGAGAAAGCCCTTCTCTTTCATATTTAATTTTGTGTCTGTAACATTTACATTTGACTAAATGCCGTTTCCAAAATAAACGCGTCCTAACTTCACTGCATTGATATCCCTTCGTCATATGAACGTAAGTTGAATATCATATTGCCAATAAAAAGGATAAATTAATCTCAACACTTTTAAAAAGTGGCGTTTTCGATATACAGTAAGCTTTACTCAGTAAGACTTGTTCTGTATACCTTTGATTTTATATTATTTAACTTTCTATTTCAGTTCAGTTTTCAGTTATTTTCACCAAACATAACAAAAATATACAAAAGCTTCACGAACTCGATGGTGAGGAGAGCCATAAGAGAGCACAGCTCGAAATTCTGGTCACCCAAAAATTACAACTTTAATTAATAACATAATACCTAAACTACAGTGACCATGACAACTACAAACAAAGAAGGACAGTATGAGTGTGAAACAGGACGAGACAGGACAAGAGTAGACGTAAAAGCGTGCAGGGCTTGCGATGACATCAATTCGATATGGGAAATGATAACAGGATGTGTTGTAAAACAAAGGGGTGTTCCGATTTTATGTGTAGGGGCGCTCTCCCCCCGACATGAGAGCCCGGCACTTCGACATACACCCCATTAAGTACCATGGAAAACAAAACACAACCTTGCGGTATGATGCAAGAGAAGCACTACTGCAAGTTGCAGGCCCCATTGATGGTCATTACTTAAATGGCGAATTGTTTTGTTTATAATCCTGGGAATGAAGTGACCTTACATCTGATATCCAAACGATACTCTTCCGGCAAAACCAGGGGAGGGTACCAAAGACGATCGGAACACGCACCTAAAAATTAAAAAAAAAAAATATGATACATCATATACACATGCATTACAACTTCCATCTTCGATACTCTCGCATGTATCTTGATATACCGCAACCTTTTTAATATGGATTCTATATCTTTGTAACTGCCACAAATTGCCACAGAAATACCATTGTGCATTTTGTGGTGTAAAGCATGATTAGAAATAAACAATTTACTGGTAATTGACAAGAAATGTGACTAAGTTCTTTTAAATAATAAAATGATTTCGCATCTTAAACTCATTGTTTCACTATTAATTTAAGTAGTACTGGTGCTGCAACTTGTTTTTTCATGATTGTGATTTTTTTTTGCGAGTGATAATAAAGACACTGAAGAAATAAAATTCCTTTAAAAAAGGAAAAAGGGGCGCCCAAAGGAGTGAGTCTTGTTTGGGTTGTTCTCTGTGGTGGGGAAATACTTATGTAGAAAAAGAAAGAACGGTAGACCAAGATCCGATTGAATTCGTGAAGTTTTATTGCACCTTGTTAGTACAAAGTGTTGAAATAAGTCAATTATATTATATATTATAGATATAGATATAATATATCTATATAGATTGAAATACAAGAATATAGTATGACTAGTTTAGTTGTTGCTGCACTATCAGACGGTACCTGTAGCATTATTAAACTTTGCCACCACCTTAGGGGCCAGTCGTGACTACCGAAAACAGGGCCCCTTTGCACCTAGACCAGGGCCCTTTTACTAGCTGCCATCAATAGTCCCAAGGTCTTTCCTTCATTTCAAATATCCAAAGACCCCTTCCACAATGTCTGGGAGCCCCTCACAGCTGTCACAGAGCGTCCCTCCCAACTAACACAGATCCCCTTCTCACTCTACAAAAGAGGTGGCCCCTTTCCAAACCCAGGTTCCTCCTTCCAACCACACCAGGCCACTTTCGACATTACCTCCACACCTTATCTTTTTATATATTAGGACAATTCCCAATACCCATTCCAACTACCCATGGTCCTTTTTTGGTATTACATGCGCTATGGATATTGGGCAGAACGCTTGAAGGAATTATAAATGGCAATACCCTCATTTGCATTACATGAAACCTCTACAGATTTCCTTCTCACCTCCCAGAGTTCCCATTTCCCAACTATCCCCGCGGTTCTCTTTCCATCAACGACAGGGTTCCACATTATACAAGGGGTTTGCCAATCACCCCTTCCACCAACACAACCCATCCAATTAGGTTCTCATTTCACCAAATGAAAAAATAAATGAAAAAAAAAATTTTAATTATTTTTATTAAAATTGAATGTCATTTGGTTTTGATTCATTTTCATTTTTATTATATTTGTTAAATATTATTTATTTTGGGTCACTATTTGTCACTTATATTTTTATTTGTATAATTGTTTAAACATTTTTATTCGTATTTTCGTTTTTGATGTATATGTCTTTTGGTCATTTTATATTCGGGTTTTATTTCGTTTAAATTAATTGTATTACTTTTTAGTTTAATATTTTGTCATTTTAAATGCTTATTTTCTTGTTTCATTAATTTGGGTTCGATTCGAATTTGATTATTTCTTTGTAAACGTTAAGTACTTACTAAGTTGTTCGTATGTTGATGCTCGTTCATTGTTTTTTATGTATGCTGTTTGATTTTAATTAGTTTTTATAATAACACGCCACATCTTTCCTGAACAAACCCTTGCTTTCATTATTATCCAAGTGTATTTTTGTGAATTTAGTTGCATTTTGTATTATTATTACATGTATTTTTGTTATTAAACTTTGTTATTAGGCCAAGGAATTGGATATTTTAGTTTCCAGTTAGAAGCCACCCTGAACTTTCATTTTGTCAAACTTTCATTATTTTGCGTTAAAAGTCAATATTAGAGAAATCTTAAATGCAGATCATAACTTTCAGCATTCTCATAATATCAGGCATGTCGTTGTGGCTGAGGGGGGGTTTAATTATTGGGTACTAATGAAATTTTAGATTCCCTACCAATGCTCCTGCATCATGACTATGCGATCGAAGCTTACATATTTCATCTTGCAAAAATTGATGTTTATTGAAGGAAATATTACTTAAAAGACCCAACTGTTATAAATTCTGATGTTAGATATAGAATTTAGGTTTAGACACCTTCTTATACCAATGACCGAAACATTTATATGAAATCTGAAATAATATAATGACAAATAGTGACCTCCTCCGTTTTTTTTCGAACAGCAACGGAAGGAAACACAATCCAAGTTCATTGGCCTATTAATTTTTGTTTTATTTAATCTGCTTATATTATTTTATGGATTTAATTATTTAATTTAATATTGTTTTTCTTTAAATTCTTATTTTTTTCGTTTTTCTTTTTTATTTGTCGTTAGCGTTTTCTATTTTCACTTCATTGGATCAATTGGTATTCTTTTGAATTTTTATTTTGATTTTATTTATATTTAATTTATTTTTTGTTCCAGTGTAATTTGTTTATTATTATAGTTTATAACTATCTTATTTTTTAGTATTTAAAGATTTTTATTTTATCATTTTATTTTAGTACTTGTGTATTGGTTGTATTTTTCATTAGGTTGCATTTATATTTTTTACATTAGTTTTGTTCATTAACTTTTGTTATTAATTTAATTTGCCTTATATTATTTTATGTATTTTTTAATTAATTTAAGTTATATTGTTGTTCTTTTTTTTAAAATCGTTCTGTATTTTTTTCTTTTTATTTGTAAGTTAGCGTTTTCTTTTTTCATCATGTTCCAATTGTAAATTCTTGTGCTTTTTTATTTTTTATTTTTATATAGGTTTAATTTATTCTTTTGCTTCCGTTGTAATATTTGTTACTTATTTATTATTTTCATTTGGCCTACTTATTCCCAACTTCGGATTCCAATTTATTTAAGCTTGGTAGGTTGTTAAAAAAAGAAAACAAGGGGGAAAAGGGAGAAAAAAAAGCAAAACAACGGCACATTCTTCCTGGTAACAAACAGCTCAACAAGAACAAAACTAAATAACAACATGAAAAATCAAATATTCTTGACCGATTTCGAACCCAGGACCAACGGGGGAAATAATGCAAGTGTGTAAGTGCCTTTAACCGCTACGCTACATAGGAACTTGTTATATTAAGTGTAATTGCTCAATGTTCATAAGGTGAAGGAAGACAACTCGAGGTCACGATTGACAGGACCCAATATGGCGTGTTACGTGGAGGAAACCATTATACAGTGTTTTTAAAAAACCTGTGAAAAATATTCCTTAAATTTCGCAAGGAAAAATGGACCGAACTTCTTCTTGATTAAATCTCTGGCGAAAGAAATTAATTTTTAGGTCATCGGTTAATCTCGAGCAACTCAGATATTTTCCACCATATTTGGAACATCCGCTATGTAACACTATCGTGATGTAACGTAGTAATCCCCAATTTGGCTACAGTTTCCTACGGCGGTCCGAAAGTGTGTGGGCGTTGTCACAGACTGCGAAAGATAGTATATTAGTACTGCGCGAGCGATTAACGTTTTCTCCGGAAAAAAACGAAGGGGGTCTATGGAGGTTTTTGCTCAGAGGGTCCGTACTGTGTGTTGTTTTGAATATTGTATCGTAATTGGGTCTGAACCTATAGAACCTAGCGAGGAAAATTGAAACGTTTTGTCGGGTACTTGGTGCTCGCAAACACGGAAAAGTAAGCACACAGCTATACGGGCCGCATCCTTTACACTTACCGGACCCGTCCGTGAACGGTTATCCAAAAGCCTAAATTGCTAAGAGGTGCCGCCCGTCGGCTGATTCCCTAAAAACCTATACGGAATTTTGTCTTTAGTCAGGGCGTCCAAGTTAATGAGGATACTCCAATTCAGACGATGTCGTCCAAGAAATCGTAAATGACGCTGAGTCGACATTGGTTCGACAGGCGTGTTACCGACTAGGTGTTAAATCCTAAATTTCAACACCAGAAAACTAACACCGACAAGCGGACACCGACTGGTGTTAAAATTTTAACAAAACTAGATTTGCAGTGCAGGTTGTTCCTTAAAAACCACGACAATTCATTTAGCGGCGCTATGGAAGTTTTTGTGTTCCCTGTTTCTTCTGGAGTGCAATGGCATGATTATCGTTATAATGGCAAGTACACGAAACGCGCAGCTTTATTTTGTTGCAATCTCTTTGAGATCTATTCGAAAATCAACAAGGCAAATTTAACTAAAATGCATGCCACAGTCAGTCATATTCAGGTTTATAGAGATTTTATTTTTATTTTTTTTTTCAACTGTTTTTCTGAAATGACTGAGTCAATCGAAGCACTTTCAAAACCCGAGAAACGGAGTTAAGGCACGAAAACCCTGATCCACGTATTGAGCAATGGGTCAAGTAAAAGTATGAAATCTGAAATAAGTGCAGACGACAGACGACACACCCACACTACCGAAGTAATCCCTATGTGCCGTTCTGCTTGTATCATATGACACATAAAACCGTGTGTGCGGACAGGATGCCAAAAATTGTTTGTTGTCCTCCGTCCGACCGACCGTGTACCTCGGTCCCGAGATATTTTTTTTTTATTTATTTAAAAAATTGTTACTATTTAACCCACACCTCAGGTTTGGTATACAAGTAATTGACAAAATAAAATCACAAATCTGGAAATCCCGGTACCCATGTGTATTTGGACGTTTTCAGAGTCTTGGAAAACTTCAGGATGTTCAGTATTTCGTACGAAAGATGCGAAATACGGACGACGTTTTCGTTAAAAAATACGGAAAAATGGTCGTTACTAAAATAAAAATAAAGTGTATAAAAGTCAGAAAATAAGTTAAATACAGCACAGTAAGTAATAACGCTCCACTAAAGAGGTCAAATCTTTACAAAGTTTGAATAAAAGAACATAGATTGAAATATTCAATTTTTAAATCCTGGTAAAATGTTCCGACATTGTTTTCTCCCGACTTTCGGACGGTTCACCCCACATAATAATTTTATTTCACCATTTAATGCTGTATGCTAAATGTGAATTACAATTTAATGTGCAAAGGGTAGACCTACAAACAATAATTATTGTTTTATAGTGTTTTTGTTTTAAAGTTTTTCAAGCTTTGAAAGTTTAGACTTAGTTTTTACTTTTGGCCATTTAAAAAAATCTATAGGACTTAAATGGTTCACTTAAATGGGGCTGTCGATGGAGGAGCTCTGTCCTTTTTTCTGGAAGAAGGAAAAACTTATTTTAAGAAGCTTCTATCTCATGATGACAGTCATAGGCGCATGTAGATAGAGTAGTTTCAAGTTATGAGCCTTTAAAGTTAGACCTTTAAGTTAATTCGTAATGTTGCTACTGGTCTCTGGCGTGGTCTAGCGGTAAGCAAGCATTTTACCTGTAGAGCAAAGGGTCCTCGGTGCTAATCTCAGTGGGACCCACTTGCTTGATTTAATTCGAGAACTCTAATGCATTTGGGAGTTAATTTGTACAAACAGTATGGAATAAACTGTAATACCCATCTCTCCATGGTTCATTTTGAAAGGGGCCAAAGAAACATGAAAGTTGAATGGTTCCCAATTTGTGTGTGTTATTAGTAGTGTGTTGAATGTTGCAATATGGCGGGTCGTTTAAGCTGCTGCCTCTTAAATTGCATTTTGTCCTGGTTATTAAGTTGTAATTCGCTAGCATTTTGGCCTATAGGCCACGATTCGAGATTGTTTAAATAAGCCTTGATTACCTGGAGCTAAACAATATCTTCATATGGACTGTGTCATACTGACAGATTCTTAAATGGGGCCCTTTCGATGGCAGAACCCCATCATGATTTTTTTGTTTTTTTCAGGAAAGTAGTAATATAAAGAGCTCTCTCATGATGCAGTTGTATGTGGCCCAGTTTTCAAGTTATGATCCTTTAAAATTTAGACTTTTCTTCTTTTTGATTGTTAATGTTAAAAAATCTCCATATGACTAGTTCTGACAGCTCCTAAAAGGTGGCGTTCTGGACGCGGAATGCTCTGTCCATATTTTTTTCTGGAAAAGCTGTCGTTTAAAGAGGCTCTAGCGATTCATGCATGCAGTTCATTAATAGGTAGCTTAGTTTCCAGTTACGAGCCTTTAAAGTTTAGACTTTTACATTTTTTAAACTCCTTGTTATTAAAAAAAAAAACATTTTTGTGCCAAATTGGCCTTTCACTGAACTGATATTGCTACAGACAGGCTTTGTAGAGCAAAAACTTGGGCAAAAATTACAACTTTGCTTTTAAGAATCGTTGATTTTGGGTCAAAATATACTGATTTTGGGGCTCTGGAATACTGAAAGCTGTTATTCCAAAGTTGTCCTGTTGCATTTAGTATTTGTTGTTGTGTTTATCGTTGCTGTATTGTTTTCCATGACCTTACAGACAGAGTTGGCGCTGTTGTTTGAATCAATACAATGGCTATAAATAAAATAGAAGGACAAGCAGTTAAAAAGTTGTGTTTTGATTTGTTTACATTTATTGTAATTGAGTTCAAGTACAGTGTAAAAAATCATCTCCCGACCTATACCGACACTACTGTTTTTGGGAAGCTTCTATGGCAAAACAAACAATTTTTTGGCCTAAAGAGGAAGAATGAGGAAGAAGAATTTAGAAATAAGGGTGCTTGCAGTATCTTTATGGGCGAATAATGTGGCCGAGGTAGGAAAAACTAAATAATGGGTGTTGAAGGCGCAGCCTTTGGAGCCCCTTAGTTTTAAACGTTTTTTCTGGCGCGGGAGGATAAATTATGAGCCCATTAAGTGACATGCAAACCTTCATTTATGAAGACCCCTTAGTGCCAGAATTTACATGGGCAGTGAACGGATCCAATCAGAATGACTGGCATTAAAATGGGCGCAAAGGTAATAGAAGTATAACATTCAGGGGTCACATAGTGAAAAAGACGCTTGAGGAATTTAAGTTTGTTATATTGCCATATCCACCTCGCCCATTTGTCTGCATGTAACGGCAAAAAAAAAGGCATTCCGAGATTGTCAATACGCTTCACGAGTTGATCTGAAACATTGACCTTCTATAAGCCCCAACCTCTACTTGAGAGATTTGATCATGCCATGTATAAACGAGCGTTTATGATGGCCGCCGTGTCGAACACCGAAAATGTAAAAAATCAAGCTAGTTTCAGGCTTGTGTGTATTTTGATCATTAACGATTAAATTTAACTAGGACTGTGCTCGAAGCGAGCACGAATGTTAGCTGGTGAATGTGACCATAATCTGTTTGTTGCAACATGATCAACCTTTGAACGCAAAATGGTGTTGGGAAAAGTTTAATAATTTTATCCCCAGGGAGGACCACTAACCCCAGCTCAATTATTTGAACCTTGGATGACCTCTGATCTTTAAAATGATGATTCTGGTATGTTTGCCAGACAAAAGAAAATTTCTTCTTATATTTGTTCTGTGGATGACCCTTCTGACCCAGAATGGCGACCACAATAATGTTCGCCAATCAAAACGAAACTTTCCCTGAAATATGATCATAATTGTCCTGTGTGTAATCATGCACCTGGTTCCAATCTTGAACACCCCATTATGTGACCCCTAGCAGGGGGATCCTGTGAATCTTGTTTGAAAAATTCAATCACATGATAATAAGCCGTTAATTTCTTGAAGAAGGAAATCAAAAAATACCCTTCAATCAAGCCATTGTGGTATTTGGCCAAATCTGGGAAGGAAGAAATTAATCATAAATTTTTCGAGGAATGCCCCTTTCTTTAATTGAGTAATTGTGGCATTTGGTCCTAATCTGTGAACAGCCCATATCAAGCCCCTACCAGAGATATCCAGTGAGCAAATATCGTGATGATAGCCTTTTGCGGGAGAAGAAACATTCATAGATTTTCAAGGAATGCCTCCTTTAATTGGTAATTGTGGCCTTTGGGCCAAATCTGTGAACACCTTACCATGATGAAACCCCTACCAGGGGATCCTGTGAGCGTATCTCGTGATGTGTCTTTATTTTGCGGGAGAAGAAGGAATTCAGAGATTTTCACAAAGAATGCCCCCTTTCATTGGTAAATTGTGGCATTTGGCGCAAAATCCGTGAACACCCCATTGATGAAGCCCCTACAGGGGGCTACTGTGAGTGAATCGCATGTGATCGCCTTTAATTTGCGAGAGAGAGAAGAATTATAGCTTTTCAAGGAATGCCCCTTTAAATGTAATGTGGCATTGATCCTAATTTGTGAACACCCCCTATGCACCTCGATACCAGGTAGGAGATCCTGTGAACGAATCTCGTGATGATAGTCTTAATTTGCAGGACAGGAAAAGAAGGAATTCATAGATTTTCAAGAATGCATCTTTAATTGATAATTGTAGGAATGTTTGGCCCTAATCTGTTGAACCACCCAGTATGCAAGCATGTACTGGTGGATCTTGTAAGCGAATCTTGTGATGGTGTCTTTGATTTGTATGAGAAAAGGATTAATCACAATTTTCAGAGAATGCCCCTTAATCGACATACATGACCAATGATCCCAACTGTGAACACCCATATGCGACACGGGTCGTGGTTTCTTCTGACAAAATTGCCCTGAATCGGCCATTGCGTTTTATCACTATAGCACTGTAGCATTTAAGGAGTCGACCCGGGGGCACTCCTATTTTCACTTCCTCAAGGCACCCCAATCGTTCAAAAATATGAGCAAAATTTGTCACCCACAAAAACTCTATTTATGGTCAATTTGCCTCTCACCAGACCACTATGTTTTGCATGTTACTACTGTCACTGGTTCCCCTGAGTTTTCAAAGTGCCAGCCTTACCCTGTTGGTTCCCTGCTTCATATGTGATGCCCTCCCTCGGAAACATGGCGTACAATCCCGGGGATGGGGAATATATCCCCACCCCCCAATCTTTTTTATGATGGGGGATTTCAACGATCATCCCCCCAATTATGATGCCCGTTCATGTGTTTTTGACTAAAATAACCCTCAAATTTTTACCATAATAGTATAAAATGTCATTGTTCTAATTACAATTACTGTTAACGCTTTTAGCAAATTGTTTGCGCGCTTCGAGCGCACTTGCTAAGAATGATCTTGTGGCTAACCAGCTAACATAATTTGTGAGTAAGTTAAAGAAGTACGACGGTAAACATGAAAGCCCTCGGACATAAACAATCGTTCTCATCCAAAATCCTATGAATAAACCCAATTTGTTCCCGATACGAAGTGGATGTCATCTATAATGTAGAATCAGAAGATTGAAGTAAAGAACTGACTGTGGAAATCCCTGATTTGCTCTATACAAGGCGCTAGGAAAAATTGCTGCAACTGCCGATCTTTCATTTCAGATTTATTTTTATTTATTTCATTAAGCCTTTCTTTAGGCAATGGTAGCACTTCCGTGACCACACTGATTTCCAAGGAGGCGGCGCCCTGCATTTAAGAATGTACATGTCCTTGGTATAAAACATATACATATCACATTGAATGGCAAAATACAATAATAGCATCCGTGTGACTAAAAATAAAATGATAATTAACAAAGATATCAGAAGCAGATGTCAAATATACACAATATGCTTAAGTAGGATGTACAATGTTGATTGCGCTTTAGCTGGAAGACTCATTGTAATATAGTCACAGCGGAGATCTGCAGGAAGACTGTTTCCCATATTTTGGTTTGCTCTCTATGGAAGTATGTTTACCTGCATTTAAGTTCCAAGATGGGTTCATACAAAGAGTTGGTGGTTTGACTTCTGGTAACCCTAGAATAACTGATGCATGAAAGTGAAGGGAGAAAGAAAGGTATAATAACCGGGGTCAAATAACTTTAAATAATATACATTTGTTAATGCATTAATGCATTACTTTTGTAATGCTTAACATTTGATTATATACCCTATCATGACGTTTGGTCCACTGCAGATCATGTACTCATCATAATCTTTAACTGTAGTCTGATGTCAGAAGCTGAATAAATTATACGTGCTAATCTACTTGAATATTATTGAAGAATTTGAAGTGAATTTAAAAGGTCATCAGTGCAGTTTGACCAGACAAGGGGGTCTGCAGTAATCAAAATGTGGCATGACCATGGAATTAACAAGCATAATCAGAGTATCCTTTGGAACATAATATTTAAGTCTTCTAATAACACCAACACAAACCCGCTTGGAAATACATGTAATCATAGGATTGATATGTTCTAAAACCAGGACAAAACAAGAAAGACCAATCGCAAGTATCAAACTTTCTCAAATACCAGACGATCTCTACATATCTATCTCAACTTTTCCACAACACCACCCCCCAAACCCCTTTCTATATTATCATTATTACATTTCAGAGGAACATTCTGAAAGGACATCGCTCGGATACGGAGAGAAGGAGGCCCTCTATAATCATAATAGTTATATTTTCACAACCCACCATCCAATTTGAGGGTTGGTGTTTTTACAACTTTATAATGTACGCAATGTGTTTTTTTTTTTTTTTTTTTTTTAACAAATAAAATACATTGTATCAATAAAAAATGACAAGAAGTCCTGATAAGTTTCAGGGGCACCTGCTCTCTGGACAAAGCAAAGCTAGAGTATTCCCTCCATTCCAATGACCATTTATTACTTAAATGAAGAACATGAAGATGTTTTGCATAGCTGCCCTTTGGTATAAGGGCTTGTAAGTGACGTATATACATGCCTTTAGTCCTTTAATACGCCACAAAGAGGCTACACGAGGCGCCCTTAATAACAATACCCAAATACCATTAGCTATGCTACTGAGATTTGGATTAATATAACTGTCTTCACACCAAGCAGACTCTGGAACTACAACAACAATGGCCATGACCCCGCGCTATTATAAATCAATGAGCAAGCAAGCGCTATGAGCTAATAAAATCACAATTCCCATGGCCACAGTTCAATAGCTTTCATGCACCTTGTATGAACAAATACATCACCTGTATTTTAGTATGATTTATGATACCCAGGATTCAAGGTCAGCTGTCTTTTAACATGTGCCCATTAAAGGCTCTGAACTGAGCCTTGGTAGATTAGCATACCTTACCACATAGTGATGTGGCATGGTATGTATGAGTAATATGTTGTTGTTTGGTTATGGCAATTCCATTTATGTTCAGGCCCCCCCCATGAACCAAATGCAAAAATGAGGCCTTTCCCTTCCCCCCCCAAGAACCGGGGCAGAAGCCACTCATATATATATTGCTTTAATAATATAACGCACATCCTTTCAAAGCGGCAACGTGGTTCTTTGGGGGGGAAAGGGTTCATATGTTTTGAAATGGTTCATACCCATTGAATCCTGTATTATAATTTTATAACATAAAAAAACCGTCTTTTAGGGAATTTATGTAAAGTGGGAATTTGTGAAAACTGGTAAAAGTTAAACTTTGGACATGTCCCTTTAAAATCGAATGTTCAAGCTTCATCTGCTTTCATAAACTACAGAGGGCGTCCTCCATTCCTTATCCCGCGATGTCCCTTACTGAGGGATCTGATGTGGTACCAAAATCATAAACTTGGTTTTCCCTTGGCATTAAAAGTGAGTTTGTTTTCATCAAACCATTCATAAAATTTTGTTTAAGTTTGACTGACGTTCCAGTCAATGTATGCGGGTTGTCTGAAGTCCAAAGAAGTTTTGTTCATCAGCATACATGCTGTACATTTAAAGTTTAACACTATTTGGAAGACTATTGACAAAAATAATAAATAGAAGAGGACCGGTCTCGAGCCTTGAGGAATACCAATATTAATACTGTTTGAAGTCAGAAAGAGTAGAATAACGTTGACTGCCTGATTCGGTCACTGAGATAGGATCGACCACTGCAGTTTCAGGACCATAATACCATTTTGAAAAAGTTTGTCAGTAAGAAGCGAATGGTTAACACAGTCAAACGCTTTTCTAATATCAAGAAAACTAGCTCCATCCACGACTCTCATCCATGTTATTCAAAATAGTGCCGGTACATCAAGCAAGTAGTAGCAGTAGAATGCTTGGCACGAAAGCCTTGGTTGATTATCAAAAAGAAGTCCATTAGAAAAAAGGTAGAATACAATTGATTATGACATCTCTTTTCAATTATTTTAGAAATAATGGGCTAACAGAAATGGCCTGTAGTTCCCCACATCTGATTTGTCCACCAGTCTTAAAAATAGGGGTACTTTGGCTTTTTCCATTGTTGGAAAACTGTTACTAAGAGAAAGGTTACAAATACAAATAAAAGCCAGGGAAATTGCTAATATAGGAGCCGCAAGCTTAAGAAGTCTTAACACTGAAACCATCAAAACAGGGGAACTTATTATTAGACATATCACATATCTGTTTATAAAACAACTCTGGAGAAACATGGCAAAACTGAAAATAGAATCACATTTGGAGTTAGATTTATTTGTGAGGTGAAATCCCGTCTGCATTATCATCATTAACCTATCTGCAATAGAAGAACCTATAGAAGTGAAATAGTTATTAAAACATTAGCAGTATCTTAAGCTGAAGACGTGAAACCATCATCGGTCTTAACAGACAAGCTAGCAGGTGATGATTTGTTTGGAAGCGTTTTTAATGTAAGACTACAGTTTTTTAGAGTTGTTAACATTTCACAATAAGAGTCGGAATAAAATCTCTTTTTAAAAGTGGCGCATATTGTTTGCTTTGTTACGAATAAACATTTGCCATATGCCAATCATGGGGATCATGTGATTTATGACCTTTAAGGCAAATTTAATCACGGTTTTTGCAACAGTCAAAAAAAATTTTCCACCGCTAGAATCGCTCTTTTAGAAAAGCTGTCGTCCAAACAAAACATGAAACTCATCGCTTCTGTTCACTTTGTTGTTAGTTTGGTTATTAAACGATACGTGAGAAAAACAATGCCCAAATCATCCAGCATTTCCTTCGATCCGTTAAGTTTTAGATCGTCGCA
>JAMKCH010054393.1:0-10174 GCA_023653785.1 Ophioderma brevispina | reverse complement strand
TTATTAGATATACTATCCTAAAATTACGCTTGGTTGGAAGATTTTATTGTAAACAGAAACGAAAATGGGTCATTTTGTTTGAAAACCCATTTTTTAAGATAAAATATGCAAATATAACTATTTTACAAATGATATATGAAATTATTATTTGCAATACTGAGAAACACACTTTGTTAGCTAATGAATTCTGAAAACCCGAGTTCTGTAAGCATTTTTTATTTTGATTTATGGGCAATAATCTAACTCCCGGTAAACTTTAATTTATCATGTAAATTTCATGTTAATGAGGCTGTAACTTTTTAAATATTTGTGTAAAATCTTGTAAAAATGATGGTGAGAAGCCTCAGATACTGGACCTTAAATTGAGACCAAAAAATCAAACATGTACTCCAAAAATTACTTTTCGCTTAACGAAGCAACGTTTCGCTATCATCTGCAGCCCTATAACAGGAGCCTACCATGTATGTTCTGGGTATCATCACACTAAAAATCTAGGGGGTGTATTTGCCCAATACACTAGTGAATGAAAGCTATTGAACTCTGCCATGGGCATTGATATTTTATAAGCTCATAGTGGGTAATACATTTGAAATCCATACTCCCCATGAAAGACTTTACCTATAATCGAGGGTTTAGAGCAAAAAGGCCCCATCTGCAATAGCTGCCAGGTGTTAGATTTGGTAGGTATTATACTCAATAAGAACACAACTGACAAATGGCAGCTATTGCAGATGGGGCCTTCTTGCAGTAAACCTTGAATATCATCCACAGAGGGGGTATGCATCTGACGTTGCCTAATGGGCTATCCAATTGGAGACTGTCCATTGAGGGGGTGTTTCAAATGGAGTTATCCAATAAGCAATTGAATTTGAAGTACTTACTTCCCCTGTGTAAAACTTTACCTTAATCTTGCACAGAGGGGAATGGGTATTTCAAATGTAATAGCCCATTTAGCCTGTGCCTATGTTTTGAATTGATGTGTAATAAACCATGTAATCGTAGGTCCTAAAGATGTTCTCTTTTGCGTGTGTTATCCTCTCGCGACACTCGCATCCTAATGGGATATTGGCTTATGGAGTGTACATGTTCTCAGTGCTTTACCAGTGATACTGTACTGCATCTATTATTTTTGTATAGAGAATTTTGCAAATTTTTGCCATTTGCTATTTATATGGAATATAAATGTAATTGAATTCCATCACATTGAAATGAGTACCCTGCAAAGGAAAATTATTCTAACATAACTAACTGAAGTGAACCCATACTGCTATCACTTAAAAATAATTTGAAGATAAAATAATATACAAATGCTACATGGTTAGAGGGAAATGGGGCATCCCGATATAAACCATGTAGTATTTGTTTTATTACACCTCACTGTGACTCTGGGGATGAGGTTGTAGGGAAATAGTCCAAGCAATTTTCCATTTTAGAAATTAGCGAATGAAAAAGCATGATTTTGTTCATGAATATTTATGACGTGTAATAATATACTTGACATCTGCTACCCTTCATTGTGCATCCGGCAATGCTTTTTGACAGATGTTTCAAAACCATGTGGTAAGCAACAGCTCATACCATGCATACCATTGTTTTTTGACAGATGTTTCAAAACCACCGTGGTAGGCAACTGCTCATACCATGCATCCCATTGTTTTTTAAGATGTTTCAAAACCACCGTGGTAGGCAACTGCTCATACCATGCATCCCATTGTTTTTGTGGGCCGCCAGCTATAGCTGACAGGACCACTTAGCAATCCGTTGTGCGTGTGTATGTGTGGATTTGTGTGTCACTAAATTGTTAATTTATTTTTTTAAATTGACCTCAATTGAAAAGTTGAACTTCAATTGGAACCAAACTTGTGTCATAGGTGCACAATGGGATCCCTCATATATTGATGAGGTCAAAAGTCATGTTGAAAGGTCATGTGAGGTCAAGTTGAAAAATAGGCTAAAATGTAAAATTGACCTAAATTGAAAACTTGAAGTTCAATTGGAACCAAACTTGTGTCATAGGTGCACCATGTGATCCCTCATATGTTGATGAGGTCAAAGGTCATGTGCCAGGGTCAAAGGTCATGGGGCAGCCCACAGCTTATATTCTTTGAATATAGCAAGCGCGAAAGCCGAGAACCGCGAAATTCTAGTTTGACAGATGTTTCAAAACCAGTATGGTAAGCAACAGCTCATACCATGCATACCATTGTTTTTAACAGATGTTTCAAAACCACCGTGGTAAGCAACAGCTCATACCATGCATACCATTGTTTTTTGACAGATGTTTCAAAACCACCGTGGTAGGCAACAGCTCATACCATGCATCCCTTTGTTTTCTGACAGATGTTTCAAAACCACCCTTATTGTGCATCTGGCAATGCTTTTTGACAGATGTTTCAAAACCATGTGGTAAGCAACAGCTCATACCATGCATACCATTGTTTTTTGACAGATGTTTTAAAACTACCATGGTAAGCAACAGCTCATACCATGCCATGCATACCATTGCTTTAGTTGTTTTGCTCCTGAACTTCCGAACAAGACTAAGAAATCACTATTTTGTATGTATGTCCAGTTAAAGTTTTGTCATTTGTTATCTCCTGCCCAAACGCTTGGGCCAATTGCAGCCAAAATTTATCAGAAGAACCATTGGCCTAGAAGTTTATATTCGGGGTACTCCAATTGGGTGAGAGATCATGTGGACCAATTAAAGTTGCATTCTCTGAAAATCTATCCATTCGTTTTCTGCTACAAATCAAATGCTACTCAAATGAGTGGAAGGGATTACAGTATAAGTTCATTCTAGTGTATTTGTATATTTTATTCATAGGATACCCCTTGCTTCATACTCAGATGTCTTTATATTTTGTGTTTTCACATTGATTTGTGAAAATAAAACCACCAAAAATAGGATAAGAACAAGTTTGTGATTGTTTGTGAAATTTTGATTATCTTTAGATGTTTTTTCAATTTGTTTTTTACTATATCTCAAGTACCACATGCCCAAAACTAGGTGTGCTAAGTCTTGTTTTGATGTACTTTTCAAGCTGATAAATACGGTTCTGCCAGTTCATAATTTTAAGTTTTGGAACGTTTTTTTTAAATGGTGTAAGTCTCTACCCAATACGTAATAACGAAACCTCGAGAGAGAAAAAACTAAATGTGTAATGTTATCAAACATTTTCTCATTCCAAAGTCAACAGAGTTGAAGAGTCAACTTAACTCCAGGGGGGTAGGACACGATCTGCTTGATTTGGGCGTAGGGGATTTCCAAACGGTGATTTGTGGAATTGCTACGTGCATTTACTATGGCAGTCTCAGTCCCAGTGACATTACAAAATCATCTCTTAAACCATTGTTCAAAAGATCTTAGTAAAATCATGATAATTTAGGGAAAAAATATTGACTTCAAAATCCGTCGGGGTTAGTGGATTAACCCCACTGCAAAATAGTGTAATTTTCAATAACGGTCATTTAGATTTAAATATTCGTGACCAGGCCTAGTCTTTAGTCAAGTCTGTGTGTAAGGGAGCGCACCACTAATGGCGCTCCCATAGGAATACACGCAATTTTGTACGGGTTCCGGTTACACTACACAACTCCCTGCAATACTTGAGACATTGTGTTTGGTATCAAAATAAAGCGCTTTTTCTGAAGATTTTAGAAATTTGCTGGAATATGGTGTTGACCATCTACTTTTCACGTTATTTTCCCATTAAAAATGCAATAGCTAAATTTACCACCCCGCATCACTCATATCTAGGAATGTCCACCCGTGCACATCCGCGGCCGTATCTTGGGTTTGCGATGAAACCTGATTTTGTTTCTCAAGTTATGCAATGTTGACATCAATTTCTATCGTCCATGTCAATATTGTGCGATTTGTAGCTCCCGTTATGAAGAAATGATCAGTAGAATCTTGTCTAAGCCTTGCACTTTTTAGCCGATTTGCAATATTACATAAAACATGGATGAATTAGTGGTGCGCCCCCGTAACCGTTCGATATGTGTAAGAGCGCCCTCCTACCATTAAGTCTAGCACCCGGAAGTTGATACCGTTTTGAATCCGCCGCTCAGTGTTGCTGTTAGGTTGGCATGCCCTACCCCCCTGCTTAACTCTAAGGATTTTTTTAAAATTCTGTTGTATTAATGATGACAAATAATGGGAATTGAACAAGGTCATGAGACTACCCGTGTCCAACCCACATCAAATCATCAAAATTGGCAGGGGAGGGCGGCCAAGAAATCCCAATTTCAGACGTCGCCATTGGTTTAACACGTAAAAGTGAAATCTTGACGAAAAACTCTGAGTTTTTTTATATGTTGTCAAGGAATATTTTCTTATTCCAAAACCGTTTTGAGTTGAAGAATCAACTCCACTGGAAGGGTTATTTCTGATTTTTTTTTGGTATTAATAACGAACAAGGACGAGGCCGTGTGTAGGTCATGGGAAAACCCATGACCGACCCACATCAAACCGTATTGCTGTAATTTCTTTTGACATTTTTGGTGAATTGCTATAATGAATGAGGCTTGGCCGCCACCGCCTGAAAATCGGCTTGCTCTTTACTGTTTGTATATTCCTGTACCCATTCTGATTCATTTGGGATTTTCCACTTTGAATAAGGCTTGCCTGCCACCCTCTGGCAGAAGGTTAACAACTAGCCATGCAGTAGACATGGCGAACAAGACGGCCTGGAATAACATATGAATGACCTTTGACCCCATGCCTAATAACTTGACCAATGAGTCACAGATGTCGTTAAAAGTATTTTATATGTTAACGTTACAAGGATCATTATTGTTGAGTTTCAACTCAATCCAAGCATGTCAGGAATTTGACCTTTTAACCCCTATAATGTGACCCCTGGGTCACGGATGGGGTCAACTGTACTTGTTTTGCATTTATGTTGTCATTGGCATTATTCCTGACAATTTCAGCTCAATCGGAGCTTGTTTGTAAATTTTGACCTTTGACCTTGAACTTTGACCTTTGGGGTCAATACTATCATAGACCTACCCTACTATTAATGTTACATCACTGTAGCAATAACAGGCTTTATCTGTGCTCTATAGGCTGAAATATAGCCAATTTGGTCTTATTTTTAGCATTTTTTGACACATTTGACCCCCTTAATGACCTTTGACCCCAATATAAAAAAAACCTCATGTACACAGCCAAAATGCATTGTTCCAGTTTAAATAAAAAAAATCTGCATTGCTTAGTTCTGGAGATAAAAATTCTTAAAGTTATTTAGCTCAAAACCGGAAGTGACCTGTAAATGACCTTTGACCCCTAAAATAAAAATACCTTGCATATATCAGCTAACATACATGCATATCTGAAGGTTATGTTACTCTGCTGTGTTTGCATTTTGAGATAAAATTTTTTCAAAGTTTTAAATATTTTTGGTTTTTGATCGGAAGTGACCCCTTAATGACCTTTGACTCCTTATTCCTGAACACCCTATATGTAGCATGGATCAGTGGTTCCTCTGAACAAGTTTAGTTGATATCGGCATAATCCTGTAGAAGAAGATATTTTTGGGAATTAAATTACATATTTGAAGCCTGTGGCCAGGTCAAAGGTCAAACAGGGGTCAAAGTCATATGACATGTAAAGGATGCCTCAGCGGTTATTTGGTATAAGTTTAATCAGAATACGTCAAACCATGACTGAGCTAGATCGATTTGCTGCCAGAAGAAGAAAGAAAGAACGCACCAAAAACAGAACAAGACGGCTGACGGCCGTCTTGTAATGAATGACACCCTCTATATGCTTGGTTAAGCGTACCCATAGAAGTAGTATGCATTGAATTATGTTTTAAGAATACATCAAAGCAGGCATCGTATACTGGAACACTGAGCAAAAATATGCAGGCGGAAACCAGCCACTTGTGTCTTCATGTATCAAGCTGAAAATTAATGTCGCATAAAACCACTACGACTCATGACAAACTGTATCACTTACCAGCTTGCTTGCTTTGTACACTTTGCTTTAAATTGCTATGCAATGCAAGAACCTAAAGTAATATGATTAAAGGTGCAACAAGAGATTTCAAATAACAGGTGTCCATAAAAAATTCTGATTTTTGCACTGGTGTAAAGCTATCAAAATTATCCCCATCTGAAATGATTAAGCCGAGAACTGTTCTTTGGTACAAAAATGGTGAAATTTCTAATATCCTGTAGGAGCAAATATGAAAATCAGTCTGTTTTTTCTATTGAAATACAGAGTGATAGAAAAAAAATTGTGCATGAAAAAACACAAAACTTGACCCCGACATGTGTACTCAACTGTGACGCAGTTGATGTTTTCATGATATGCATATGCTGAAAAAAAATGAAGGAATTTTGGTGAAGAAATGATGTAGATATGAAAGATTTTTGAGGCTGATCCATTTTACCTATCATTCCAATGGGATTGTGACAGGAGGTAATTTTTTAGGATACAAATTTCTCTCAAATTAAACTGCATTTGTTGTAGACCACCTACCGAGAAGTTGGCGAGAACGTTCTAAGGGTTATTGGACAAACAGGTGCAAAGAAAACCGCAAACCTTGTTTGGAACTTGCCCGATATCATAATCTTTTCCCATAGAAAAACATGCTTTGAATTTCTACTAAATCATCATCTATTACATAAAGGGGCGTATTGGCTTATTCCCTTCCAGGGTGATCAAAAAGTGGTACATTCCAAATATGGTAAAAAAGGGGTTCAAGAAAAATGGGGGGTGCTTCTTCCTGGCAATCTCATCATGTCTCTTGTAAGGGGCTGTTAAGTCGGGAATTCAAAGAGCTTGTTTGTGCCGTATCTTTTAATATTGTTAACATATAAAAGATCATATTTGAAACCTTTAACCCAATAAAAAAAATAAAAAAAATAATAATATTTTTCCCCAAAAATACGTATTGTTGGAGAACAAATCCATAAAAAATGGTGATTTTCACTCATTTTGGGTTCCCTATAAAAAATATAGAAATGTTATAAAAATGGTGCCTTGTTCGTTTTTGTATTCCAGAACCTAGTTTGGGTCGGTATTTCCCCTGTTTTTCAAATGTGCGGCAATAGTATCAAATTATTTGCACAAAAGGCCAAAATCCGCGTGTTTCAATTTCACCACGCAAGATTGTTCAAAGGGGACATAAATCGACCGATTTTTAACCAAAAATGAAAAACTTAAAACAAACCGACCTTAGATTTTGATATGCTCTATACGATGCAGTTCATTTCTTACCTGTTGCTGATATGGGATTTCGAGACTGGGAACCGTAAAATCCACTAATTGCCGAAAGTGAACACAGAGAAAGAAAATCGCCATTTTGTCCAAATATTGTCCGTTTCGCTACAAAATTGGCCTTATTCCAAAACCACAAGCGTTTCATCTCTTATTCTTCACACTGCTTCTGCACCATGTCAAAATTAACATAATGGATACTTATGATCAAATTCAACAATTTATGAGGCTCAAATCGTGAAATAAAATCCCATTCTGTTTGCAAAAGCAATTCACGTGGGCAACCATTTTACAATTGCATACAAGTTACCATGGACATGCGTCATATCGAATCGATGCATCAAGGCGTTTCTGATGCGCTCATTACATCGCACGCGCCGAATAGCACAGACGCGTATTTCGTAATACGCGAAATTACCCGCCCTTTTGCAGTTCAGCCCATGTGATTGTTTTTGGTCAAAAATGCGTACATAGTAAAAGTAAAATGAACAAAATATGAGGAAAAAATATATATATAGATTCTGTTAAAATATATGGAAAGAAAACATGTTAATGCCATTAAACATGAAAAAAAAATAAAAACTGGTCATTTGACTTAACAGCCTCCTTAAGCTGGGTTTTCAGTTCCATTATTTTGTCTGAATATGTGACAAATCTTTTTGACCTTTGCTTCACACTATTAAATTACAGATAATCAGATTCAGTAAATTCAGTGACAATCAGTGCATGAAGTCTATTTATTAAATGTATCAGATTATCAATTTTAAACATTGTAAACATTCAAAAAGCCATTATTACCTGGTCCAGATAGTGAAAACAAGATCGTTTTCAATAACTTTATTCTCTTAATTTTAGCTTCCAGGAAGCTCAAGACCATTGCCATAAGCTGGAATAACTTTGACAATTCTTAAAATTCAAATGTATAAATGTTGACAGGAAGACAGACTTGAAGAACTGAACTAACAAAACAGATATTATTACAATAATTTGTTAGGCAAGCTCCTAAGCCCTTCATCATAACATTCATAGTTTTGAAACTGAACTGAATGACTTTGTGGACTGGGTAAGAACAATATCAAAGTGTCTTTAGAACAGTGTTTTGTGCAATATTGTTTATATGCAAAAAAAAACCTCTTATCCAAAATACTTTATCTGTATCAAATTTGTTTTAAAATATGTCATTGATCAATGAAAGTTTTATCTGATCAAGTTGATTCTGTGCATTACAATTCATGCAAAGAACTCTCATCCAAATCTGTTTAAAATCTGTGTAACATGCTGTTGATCCATGAAAGGTTTTCCCCTTTCTCCATATCATGTTGTGCAATATTTTATGCAAACAATTGTAGAAAAACTTACAGGCTTATATTATTATTTTTAAGAATGTTTTGTTATTACTTTTAGCATGCCAGTGCCACTGTAAGAGGCAAAAGTGCAGGCGTCAACAACTTATAGGGGATTGGTGATCATATCTAGGCCACCGGCAGGTAGTAATAGAGCTGCCCTAGATATGGGCGGAACAGAGTCTTTTGTCAATCATTCTGTTCTTCTCATATCTACTGCAGTATGCAGGGGGTAGCTCGATATCTCATTGGCCGGTGGCCTGCATAGGATCGACCAATCCCGTTGAGCCATCCACCTCGGCAAGAGATTAAAAGATAATGTAAAATCGCTGGTCGAGGTCCATTAAAGAAAGCTGAACAAGAAACCAACTTGACATTCTCCTCTCTCTCGAATTCGTCTTCTGTCCTCTTTCTCGTGTGTGAACCCATGCAAGTAATGGAAAACATCCCCTTTTACACTGGTGGCCAGTATGAAGGCAACATGTGAAAAAAAAAAACGCTGTGAGAGACCGGGCGCTGGCTCTCGGCTGAGCCAGCGCCAGGTGAAGATGAGCCATGATAATGGACAATGAACTGACATGATAAGGGTATGTAAGGCACACACATATTTAATATTATAAAGTATTGTGGCTGTAGCTTATAGTTTTTAAGTCTACTCATTCAAATTCATGTTGTTATTGTAGTTCTTTTTGTTGATAAGCGATTCTGGCTAAGATCATTTCTTTAATTGGTGTCACATTTAATTAGTCCCAACTATTTTCTGAAGTTAAATTATATTTCTTTCCAAATATGAAGTATGAAATTAATCTATCGATATCAGAGCATCAATCTGTTTCAGACGAGCCCTAATTTACTAGTATTGAACGAGCTTCAAAAGAAAAAAAGAAGAAAAGTTGTAATTTGCCTATTATAAAGAGTTTAGTATGAAATTTTGTGTATTATAAACATTCATCTTTTTTTAAATTGATAGTATGTTTTAAAACTTCTAATTTCACATGTTATTTCATATATATATATATCATACAGCAGTTGAGTGCAGTAAATTTATGATATTCATACATTAAGCTTCAAAGGCATTTTTCAAGTTAGATTTTGTGATGTCATGTTGCAATATGCAAGTTTTCCCCTTGTACCAATTGCCTATTTCTTGAAGTTTATGGAGGATGATGTTCCATTATTGACTGGGAAAAGGCCCAGTATGACAAATGGTTTTGATAGTAGTGTTGGTTATGTCGCCAGTAGTGTTGACAAGTTTTATTCAAAAGCCGAAGTCAAAAGCGATTTGACTCCTAGCTACCCTAAGTCCCCTAAGACCACGAAAAAAGTGGCAGCGGCAGGTACGAGAGCTATCCCTAGCGCTTCCATTGCGAATTTACAAGTTTCCACTGCGGATGACGTGTTCACGCCGTAACAAAATGTTTTGTCATTTGGAGGCTTATCTTTAACAATGAGGGATATAGTCCAATAATTACTTTCTGATTTTAAACTTTAAACTTTTAATTGTTACCCATCGTGGTGAATGATTTCTAAGTTTTAAAAAATGATGCGAGCTATTGCACATTTTCCAAATCAAATAATGTATCAAAATTCCAATGTT